>JBAJHW010000001.1:136205356-136350356 GCA_037013535.1 Intellagama lesueurii | reverse complement strand
TCAGCTATACTTAATATAATGGAATATTAAAACTAATAGATAAAAACAGCTTAAAACCGTTCTAAAATCACATTAAAAACCAACCAAAACACAAAAGTCCCATTTTAAAAAAACCCTCTTGGGCTGCCAGTTACTGAGAGTAAGCCTGAAGAGAAAGGTCTTCGCCTCCTTGCAGAAGGACAGCAAAGAAGGGGCCAGCCTGGCCTCCTGTGGGAGGGAATTCGGTGGCTTGGGAGCAGCGACAGAGAAGGCTCTCTTTCCTGTGCCCTCACTGAATGCAACCGTGAGGGTGTCAGGACTGAGAGAAAAGCTTCCCCTGGTGATTTTAAGACCTGATGATCTTTAAAAAAAATTCTGTGTGCTTCTTATCTTCAAGAATAAATATGCTTCTGGATTTATGGCGTCCTTTAGCATGTACAGGCCAAGTGAGTGGCTGTGGGTAAACACAATTTCTTCCTATATATAATTAATTATGACATCTTATCTACATTGCCAACTTATGGTCATCCTCACAGGGCTTTCTAGGTATGAAGCACTCAGATGTGTTTTGCCTTTCTCTCTTCTGGTGATGTTCTGGAACTGTGTAGCTTTCCCAAGGCAGGTATGTAACCCCATCAACTGCATGAGTGGTCTGGGGCATCTTGGCTAGTCCCTATTCTGGGAGACACAATGAGAATTCAAACTCATGCATTCCAACCCAATGAACTATATCAATGCATATAGCTTTGTTTCTCAGTTGCCATCAGCAAAGGAACAGCATGCTAATCATTTGTCTCTGTGTATGTGTGTTCCCTTCTAAAGGGCACGCCATGTAACTACATGTGCGTAAACACAACTTCTAGGTATTCGTCCTTATAACATTTGCAGATCACCCTTCATTGGATTGAGCCAGTATATTTTAAAACAGATTGTTGTTCTTCATTTGAATGAAAGCTACATTTTATTGTATATCTCTTCTTCTTCCTAACCCTTCTGGGAATCTATTGGAGTTTGGTGGTTATTTTTGCATCAGTGTATAAAGTCATTTCAAATAAAAGAATTAATTCTGAATCCTTTATTTTATCTGTCAAAATAAGTAAATTTTGGACACTGGCTTTACGACCTTGTGTGACAAGAGGAGGTGTTACAATATTTTTAAGATGATCCCAGTTGCAGCATGACCTACTATTCTGCTTCAGAGGAGGAAATTGATGGAAAATTGCTTGTTTTTACATAATTTTGAGACTGCAGATCTTACTAAAGTTCTCCCATTCCCATTTTTCAAGGAGCAACAGAAAATGTCCTTAAAATTTTGTGGTCTTTGACATTTGTCCAATAAGATCCATGGTTCCTAAATGTGAATCCCCAGAAATTGCCAGAGGGTAGCTCACAGAGAGTCCCAGACAGTATAGCAAGGGAGTCTGGAACTTGAAGCCCCACAAAATTTATGAGCCAAGTTTGGGAATCACTGTTTCAAACATTGAATTGATCCCATTATCCGTAAACTGGGTTCTGCTCGTTGCATTTGGAGATACAAGCTTATAGCCATTGAGGGTCATCCTGCTTATGGAATGCTCTTTAATCCACCAGAGACTCCCATTAGGAAAGCAAAGGGAATTACTTTTGCAGGCCCACATTTCTTTCCCTCCTGAAGCGCCTTCTGTGTTGCTCCATAGGGTTTCTCAGTCCTCCAGAGATGTTCTGGGAAGAGGGTCGGTGGGGAACTACCCAAAATTCCATCTCTCCACGCCACACTCGGCTGATGGAAGTCTTCACTTCATTTAAAAAAAAAGGTTTCCTCAGCAGAATGACACTAATGAGCAAAAGTCCTCAATCTTCGAAGCTGCTTGCATCTATGAGTCGGTTGTGATATACTGTACATACCTATTCTAAAAGAAAATATAAAAAGCTAAATGATAATCAAGGACAATTATGGATTTTAAGGATTAAAAAGGAGACTGTATTATTATTTTGTTATTGTCTGTTAACAAGGTAAATACTGACAATGCCTTCAGTGTTTGTGAAGGGGACATGGACACTGACATTTACAAAAGAAAAGGCCTTTTAACTTGTTGGATGCTGTTCAGACACTTCCGTAAAATAAACATATCTTTAAAAGTGGCTTCAACTTCACTGCATAATTTCTAGCCAACAGAATTTACTGTTTTATCTTTAAAGTTTATTGTATGTCAGATAAATAGCTATTATGTTGTAGGGCAAAAAAGCAGAGCAAAAATAATCCCTGTTGTAAATCAGTCTGATTGCATTCAGATATTAACAAAATATTTTGTTCCTAATATTTTCTGGCATTTATTTTATGTGATATTTCTTTCGGTTGTAAGACATATCTGACTGTTCATGCCGTGGTGTTTATACATTTTGGTTCAAGCGTGCCGCTTAAGTCCCTTTTCAAAGACTGCCATAGTGGGGTACATGGATAGTGTGTTAGTATGGAAAGGCTAGGTTACAATTTGCAATTAAAGGTACATAGGCATGAACATATGACTAAGTGGGTTCAATCTATTATGCATTGTCAAACTCTCTTATGCAGTGTTTGCAGAAACGTCACCGGATGTCTTTACATAAAGATACTGCCCATATGTAAGAGGTGAATGCCTGTTCCCCATCACCACAGGCAACAAAGCTTTATAGTCATCACATTTTAATTCTGAAAATGTTCTCCATGTTTGAAAACATTCCTGGGAAGTCTAGGGCAGCAGCTCTTAAGCATGAAACCAACTCCCCCCCCTCCTTAGTGGTGCTGGTGGGCATGGATGTTTCAACCAATGACTGCCTTTAAATACACAATTGTAGACAAGGGTGTCTCATTGATCGTAAACAAACTTAGGCAACTTGAACTGACTGCTGAGTTACAGTTGGCTCTGCTATGTCAGTGTATTGCTATTTGTGTTTGACAGAATTTTGAAGGGGAGTGGGGGAGGGAATTGTTCCCCACTTCTCCCCAGTTGCTACAAACAAAAGCTTCCCATACTTTCTATGCGTCTGCCTGCTGATTATGAAAACGTGTTGAGCAATTTAAAAAAAAAATGCAGAGCTGCGTTTTGATTTATTCAGCGAACAAAACATATGCTTGCTGTTCTGTTCTGTGTAATTCATGTGATCAATAAAATTATCTTTAAAAAAGAGCAACTTTGGCATTTAGGGAGATTACACGGATGTACAGGGAATACGATGGTTGCAGCCAACTTCTGTGCTGTTGGCCCAAAATACGCTTTGGGACTCAATAATATAATAATAGTGCATAATCTGCATTTCCCTCTCTTTTAGGATAGAAGCTGTGTACTGTGGCTGCTATCCACTCTGTCCCAAAGCTTTGGCCTATCCAGAAATATTTCCAGGTAGTTTCTTGCCTGTGCGTTTTTCTTTTCCTGTTCAGGTTTGAATTTATAATTAATTATAAAATACGAAGTTTGAGAATAAACTTAAGCAAGAGCAATTGTTTATTTGGCAAGCTACCATGTTAGCGCTAAGGAATTTTTTAATGTGTTTTAATACATTAGACGAAGTTTATATTTACCATCTGTTCTTTCAAGATAACACAAAAGCAAGTTTTGAAATAGCATTCTTCATTGTTAGTATACACAGTCTATAATGATAGATTTTATTAAAAAGGTTGCTTCGGCTACGAGAGCTTGCAGATTTTTCTTAATGATATTCGGAGAGAAAATTTTAGGCCTGAAAAAAAAATCATGCCAAATTATTTAAACAATTTAATACTTAATAACATGCAACCCTGCTACAGGATACACACTAATGTAGTACCAATTCTTTGAAAAATCTCATCACTAAATGTCTCGCATATGCATTGTGTTACATTAGAATAATGTATTTTAATCACCCAAAGGAGATGTCTAAACAGCACAACTACACAGCCTTATTTAGCATTAAACATCCTTGTGAGCTGAGGTAACCTTATAAAATCATGCTTAAATAATGTAAAACACGAGGCGGCACAGAGCAATATGCATTTTTAATTAGTAAAGTGACTAATATCGAGTGTGTGCTTTGAGGTTTTTGTTTCATTAAAAATGTATCTGTTTTTCCTGCAGCTGAATATCTGTATTCTACACCTGAACAGCTTTTTAAAAGGCTTCAGAATTTCTGCAAGAGGCCAGATATTGTAAGGAAACATCTCTATAAGGTATTTTTTTTAAAAAAAAAGTATTACATGATATTCTGCTGTACTGAAGAATGCTAACAAAAAAAGCCCCTCCTAACCCTACTAAAAAGGACAGAAAACCTGAAAACATTTAATTAACATCCTAATGTTTAAAGGAAACATGCTAGAGTGGGATATTTGTTGTTACACTAACAAGGATTAATTACACTAGATGCCAGTTGTATTAACCTAGGGTCTTATGAAATACGTGCACTTAATGCATGCTACATGCTTCTTTTTTAATTTATTGTTTTCTAAAATGACTGTCCTCCACATTTGGACCCAAGAGGCTTATAAAAATGAACTTGGATTAATTTAATTCATTAGTTAAAAAGGAAAGTGAAAGAATAAAGAGATGCTACAATTATACTAATGAGGACGAGCTTACCTTTCTATCTTAATTAATTCTCCATTGGTCAACACGTTCAGGTGACTGACCAGGTGAACGCCACTTTGCCTTCTGTTTTCTGCTGTTTTGATAAGTTGAGAGGATGTTTTACTCATTACAACTTCAGGCTCCAAAAAACATCTGTGTATGTGTGTCAGGTTTGGTCCCTGACTCTGAAGAGCCATTCAGAGGCCCGAATTAGCAGAAAATTGACTAACATGGCTATTGTCCCAGTGTATGTGTCTCCTCCTTTTCTCTTCTTCTGAAGCAATTAGTAATATAACATGCAATATATGATTTCCTAATGTTGTTTTGAGTTTTGCTGTCCTCAGAATGAAGTAAAATAGGTGCAGGAGAATTCACCATTCTTTGATATCAGAATGTCTGTTAAACAATACTAGATATCTGGGCCTCGGAGAAGAAGGAAAGCAGGACTGTTAATTTTGCCAGAATCTATGCTCATTTCATGGATGCCTCAGTTGCAGGCTGACTGATCGGTGTGTGGGGGGGGGGGCACACCTCCATCAGCCTTTGAATCTGGCAGTTGGCTCCCCACCCTCATCCCAACCAACAAACTATAAGTTATAACCACCCAGATTGTAAAATTTAAAGTTGTAGTCCAACATATGGAGGGCTACACAGTCCCCATCACTGATGTATTGTTGTTGTTATGTGCCATCAAGTCAAAACCAACTTATAGTAATCCTTCAAGGTAAGAAGCGGTTTTATCAGTTCCACAGTGACTTTCCATGGCCAAGTGCAGATTTGAACCCTGTTCTCCAGAGTCCTAGTCCGTCACTCTATCCACCACACCACATTGGGTACACACAGTAGTGAAGAGCAGTGTATACAGCAGTGAAGAGCTTTTATGAGTTTGTATCTGAATGGGAAACCGAACAGCCTTTCGTTTGAATGGAACTATTTCCATTTCCATCTCCTATTAGTACAGCTCACAAACCTGAAATTTTATTGCTCAGGTTTTATCTTCGTTAGCCCTGATGAGTTAAATAAAGAGATGCTACAACTGCTGTACTGAGGGATGGCAGGAGGTCCAGCAAGCAGCAGCTACCTCCCAACAGACTCTTTGTGTGTGTGCTGGCTTTTGATAATCTCTAACCATAATTTGGAGTGCTAGTTTCTGTGCCTAAATTCCTGAATGCTCTTGTTACCTGCTAAGAATGGCCTGAATACTTGTAGAGATTGTTTCTCTAATTTATTCAGTTGTAATCCCCGGTATGGCCTTTTGTTAATTACAATGACTTTATACCAACTTGAAATGTCGTGGCTGTGTAAAGAAGCAGTAAAGAAGCATTCCTGAGATCTTTGCAGAAAGGGGATTTCTTTCCCCACAGGTTTGTTGAAGCCAGTGCTTATAGAGTTGTGTGGGAATGCACCTGTTTAGTGTTGTCATTTTGGAAAGGTGGTATTCATTGAAAAAACAAGGAAAAGGCCATGTGGTCCCCAAGATTACACAAAGGTAAGAGTAGGTGGCCACTAAAAATCAAACAAACTGCAGGCTTTCCACTTCAGAATTCCACATCATCAAGCTTAGTACAACCCCCTTCATGGATACTGCAGAAAAATTACAGACAAGAGTCCAAAAATTGATGGTACGTGTCTGTGAGAGTTGATGTAATTCCTCCTGAAGCTGCAGTCTCAAGCATCCTTGCAGCATAGTTTGGAATTTTTGCACCATGCTCTTAAGACCAAAAGGCTGCTTGTCACCCTGAAGAAACATTTCCTTATACCCACCAGGTAAAAACATTATTTTGACTTTAATTTGTCACAATTGGCTATTTCTCCCTAGTGAATAAACCAAATTATAGCCCTAACTTGTGCTAGAGTCTGCTATGCCTTTGTGTTGTTTTTCCCCACCCCCACCCCCAAAAAAGAAACTTGATTTATCAATCAGGCAATGGGAGTGTGGAAGGGGGGAGGGTAATTACAGGGTAATTGGCTGCCCCTTGGTCCTAAAAAGGCGTGTAAAAATTCCAAACCATGCTACAAGGATGCTTGAGACCACAGCTTCAAGAGGACTGACATCACCTCTCACAGACACGTACCATCAATTTTTCGACTCTTGTCTACAATTTTTCTGCACTATCCATAAAGGGGTTGTGCTAAGCCTGAAGAAGTGGAATTTTCTTCATGAAAGCTTGCAATGTGTTTTAGTGGTCCAATAAAAGGCACCACCCACTCTTACATTTGTGTAATTTATAGAAAAAGGGATTTGCTGACATCTTCCATGTCACCATTTCAATATTTTAGATCAGAGGTCGTCAACCCCCGGTCCATGGCCTGGTGCCGGTCCGTGGCCTGAGCCGGACCGGGCCACGGAGACAGACCTCCCACCCACCCCCGCACTCACTCCCCTCCCCACAGCTGTTTTGCTCGCGTGCGTGCATGCCAGCACCGGCATGAGCACTCCCCCACCCCTTCACACATGCACCCGAGCGCCTGCGCGAAGGGGTGGGCAGCCAGGCGGGCGGGCACTCCTGCGCATGCGCAAAGGGGTGCGGGAGCACTCACGTCGGCGCTGGTGTGCGCGCTCCCCCACCACTTCACACATGCACCCAAGAGCACATGTGCATGCGCCCAAGGGAGCACATGAGCGCAGGGGGGTGCCCCGCCTTCCTCAGAGGCTCAGCTGGTCCACGGTCCCAAAAAGGTTGGGGACTGCTGTTTTAGATTACTTCATGTTTCTAAATTGAGACTTTTACCTGGAAAGGGGCAAAAACAATGCCATTAAGCATGTATGGATGTAGGGTATGAGGGGATTCTCTTGCATATGATTTGCTGCTACAAAATGGGAATTATGTATTGCACAAGCTTCCTGTGGTTTCTACCTTCCCATGCTTTTCTGTGGGGCCTTCACACAGAAGAGCATTGTGGTAAATTATATCCTGAAGAAACATGATATATTTTCAATACAAACATTCAGTAACGGAGCTGCTAATACATTTGGCAACAAATACATTCCTGACCATACACCCATATTACAGAGGTGATATGAAACTTGCTCTCTCTCTCAGAGGTGTTTCTCACTCCTCCTTCAGAGAAAAATTTTGGTGCTTGCTTTCCCTGTCCTGAACAACCAGGTAAAGGAATGAGGTAATAGTTTTGTTCTTGTTCCCATGCAGTATTCCCTTTTGACCTAAAAGTGGACATTACATAAGGGCAAGACCAAAAGAGAATGTTGTTTCTGCAGGAAATGGTTAAACAGCAGGAAAAAAGGAGAGAACCAAAAATGCAATTTAACACCCAATTTCAAGCTCATTATCTTTCATTGTCTATTAACTTGGCAATGGTTCAGAAGGTAGCTCATAATAGTTTAAAATGCTGACTGAACACTTCCAGTGCTCAACATTACTTCTTGAGTCAATACTATTCCATAGCTATATATGGAGGCTTCAAAGAGAAAAACAATCCTCAGATTTTTACCTTGATATTCACTCTTTCTTCAAGTGCAATTAAATGGTTTTGTCTCATACAGCTTCCCTTTTTCACCGCTGTGGGTGCATGAGTTTTGCATGCAAGAAATACTGGGGTGGGTTAGAAACTAGCATTAGGCAGGATGAGTACCACTATATAAGCATAGGACTTCCAACATGCACGAAGATAAGATTGTGCCTTGCACCAGTCCCAAGAAGTGAAATGCTTCATTTGTTACAAGTGTCTCTCCTTTGGCAAACATACTCCTGGCTGAATTATTTATAAGTAGAGTTACCACCGCAGATCACGGGAGTAGTTCATCACGTCACTTTGGGCAGCATGTTACTAGCTCCTGCAAGTAAAATGCAAGTTTTAATTGCTGTTAGTAGAACAGTGGCAATGAATGGCCTTGGATGGGGGAAAGGAATATTGTCAAAGGGGGTCAACTTTAACCTCTGATTTGGAGTCTTCAAATGGGAAAGCTACATGCTCACTTCATAAACTCAATGTGGGATCAGACTGTAGCACCTGGGTAATTCTGTTGCTTTTGTTCTATACCAGTCAGATGTCTTTTATTTGTTATTTATTATTATATCCCATCTTTTCTCCGATCAGCTCATCCACACACATTTCCTGATGGCCTGCCACCCTTTTTCTGCAATAATTGTCTTGAAGTCATCACAGTCTTTAGATAATTCTTTGTCAGCCTCATCATTCTGTCTGTGGATATTTGGGGCTCTCTCTCTTTTAATCAGTACCTTGAATTATAAGAAAAAAGCAAGTATGGTTAGAGTTGGTGGGTTCTACTACGTTGGAATTTATCCCTGCAGTTGAAGCACCATTTGTTTCTCCTGATTCGTTCAAAATCTTCTCTGTTGTGATTAGTTATTTGGCATTCAAAATGATGTAGATGTTTCATGACTGGAGGAGGGGTGCCACTCCCTAAAAATTTTAGAGTGAGGTGCACCCATGCTCAGTGATTGAGGTACCCTTGCAAAATGGTTTAATGTTCTGGTAAGCCAAATACAGTATATCACTTGATATTCTGGTAAGCTAACCAAGAGTATTTCTTTATGTACTTTGGTTCTCAGAAAAACTGGTGTTCTTCCTTCCTGCTGTTGAAAAGCAAAATGACAAAAAACGAGTTGCCTAAAATATGACATTTTTGTTACCTTCTCTCTCTGCTTTTCCTGTAAGCTTATTAATAATATAATCTAAAACAGCCAAATGCATTACTGCCTTAGTTTGTCAATTATATGCAGTGCCCGTGCCAAGTTATAAAGTTGGAGGCAAAAGGGAGACAGAATTATGCTTGCTACAAAAAGGCAATCAACTTAAGCAATAAGGCACAAGTGTGTGTGTTGTGGGTAAGCCTTAGGTGCATTGTTCGCTACAAAGTGAAGCCAAGTATTACTAAATGTTGATGTCTATCAGAACACAGAGCTCCGAGCGTATTGCATGGTTTAGTTGGCAGTAAAATCCAAATGCAACACCCTTTCCCCTAAAAGCACACATGTTAATAACCTCCACTCTTGAAATACAGCAAAATAGGTAAAATGACACTTTTCATTAGAGTCACTCCAGTTGGCAAAACACCATTCAAACTTTCTTCTGCAAACACTTCCGAGTGTGACGCAGTTGTTGCCACCCTACCAAGCAAAAGAATAAAAGTTAGCACTTTGTGCTCCTTTCATTTTTCCCGTCTTATTTTTTGTGAGCAGTTTTGTTATTTGAGAGATTTTTGGGGAGGAGGGGAGGAGAATTTAGAACATTATTTCCACAGGATCGCACAGAAAATAGATAGAATTAAATGGTTTTATGCGAGATCTACACTCAACAGTGTAAAACAAAATTTCTAAGTTGCTATTTCCATCAAAGGGAAGTGATACAGAAGATGAACATTAGATTTTTTTTTTGGCTCAGATCTTGTTGCTTAGCATAGTAAATCACACCAGAGCAAGCCCATTGGATCAGTGGGGATTTGGTGGAGTGAACACCTCCATAAGTTCCATTATTTTAAATGGGCCTACTCTAGCTGTGACTTAATATGCTAAGCAACAAAATTTCAACTGCTTCTAATGTTAGTGAGCTATCACTCAGTTAATGTGATGGCTCACTATACTTCTAAGCAGGCTAAGGGGAAACTTGTTTTCTATACTGTACTACTTTTGTTAGATGTTTCTTCGAATTGATCACCATGATTACATGGGACTTCTTCTGGGACTGGATGAGCTCATTCAGCATATTCTTCCCTTTCCTTTTCCTTTTGCATTTTAGTGTCAACTGGCATAAATACCTACCAGGCAAAAAAAGTGGTCATTCTGATGGAGAGGTCAAAGAAACTTAGGGCCTTGTTGCATACTCTCACTTCAGATGATTCTGGATCTGGTCTAGTTGTTTGTTGGTGTGTTTCTCTCATATATCTTGCATGAATCCTATCTACTAGTGGTTCCCAACCTTGGGTCCCCAGATGTTCTTGGACTTAAACTCCCTGAAGCCTTCAACACTGGATATCTGGGAGTTGTAGTCCAAGAACATCTGTGGACTCAAGGTTGGGAAGCACTGCTATATGCCCTTCTTAACCTTCTGTCATCTTCTGATTCTCCCAAATAAGACTTCTTGGTATTACTTTTCTCCACACCAGTACACTTTACTGATGACCTTGCTTCTTTTGGACATTTTTCTCCTGCAGTATTCAGTCAGTGGCAGGTAGACTTCATCTCATATGTCAAAAAGCAAGAATATACAATTAGCAATGTTATATTTAATCAATCCAAAGAGCATGTAGTTGAATGCCTTACTGCTACAATACAGGGTATTGTGTTGAGTTCGTTCCTCACTTTGCTTCATTGCAACCTGATGTGTCATGAAGCACATGAACTTTGTGAAAACCTATTAGTACTAGTACAGTCTTCAGTATTGCAGTAACCTGTAAATGTGGTAATCATCCTTAACTATCTAGAAAATACCCCAATATGAGTGAAGATGACATTTGTTTGTTTATTTGACTTACTCCCAGGACTGGGGCTCAACAAAACGGAAAAAAAATAGGTGTTAATGAGAATAAAACTTGGCCCAGTCTGAGATCTGGCCCAGTTTAACTGGGCAAGATGTAGTCACCAGGGCCGCATAAGTTATTACCTTGTGTCTCACATATCATATTTCATCTGTCAATCAAGAAGTGCATGGGGAGCAGTACCAGCAGGCGTCCTGATTTCTGGTGAAATATATATGGTGCAGCTGGTTGTGGAGCCAGAGGCTGGGAGTTCAGTTCTCCACTGTGCATCCCAGAACAGCCAGCCTGTGCAGCCTTCGGCAAGCTGCACAGTCCCCCCAAAAGAAGAAAACGGTGAATTGCTTCTGAGTACTCTTTACCTGGAAAACCCTGGAAAGAGTTGCCATCGGTCAGAATTGACTTGGCGGCATACAATGGTTATTATATTATGGTGCAATAGGTGAACAGAATGTGATGACTGCTGAACCCTGTGATGTACATTCCAATTTTCTGCACCACTCTGCAAATAATTTTAGTGGATGCACCTTTCTGCACCCCACACACATGGACCAGGAATGTGCCTTTTATTTTCTCTAGCTACTTCCTTCTTCTTCCCCAACCAAGAGTAGCAGTATCTCAGCATCTAGAAGTTACAGCTGAGAGAGATACAGTACTTGTAAAAAGTAACCAGGGTAGGGCTCTGAGTATCCCAGCTGCCAGGACTGCAGGAAGGGAGACCAGGATCTTGAATAAGATAGAGGTGTAAAAGAAGAGGAACAGGCTACAAATCAGGCATTCTTTCAGCCCTAAAAAAAGGACTGTACTGTTAGCATAGTTGCCAGGAAATGCCTGAATGCTCCTTCATGTGTTTGCACCATGTCCATGTCCCATATAAAGCTAGCTGGGGATCTGGAAAATGAAATGTATCATCATACCAGGTTGGCTGTGTGTGTTTGTGTGTGCTTGCACATGTGGGCCTAACGTGCAGTCTAGGGATTGCCTTTCACCCGGTCAGTTTTAATTCCCTGACGGCGTTCTTATTTTAGCTCACACAGGGTCCAAAGCAACAGGGAAGATTTGGTAGAGCATTCAGAGGTGCAGCAGAAGGAAATGCTGCCATCCTTGAAGTAGCAGAACCTTCAGTATAAAAGCAAGGGCATTGAACTTTCCATTACAAAATTGTATTGGGAATACAAACTTCCAGCATTCTTTAGGGAGGGAATTAAAGCTAGCTGATGAGTGAGAAATGTTTGAGGAAGGGCATCTGAGCACATAGGGGAATAGGGCAGGAGTCGACTCTTTTGAGCCTGTAAAACCTGGCAGGATGGGGAGAGAGAAATAAAATAGATTTTTTTTTAACAAGGGAGAATTTAATTTTACAAAAAGGACATTAAGAGGAGACTGCAAAAGGCATTGGCAACCTCGCTCCTACTACTGAATTCACTCACTCTATAAAACCATGCTTTCTCCTCCAAAGAAGGATGATAATGTTACCTATTTTTTCCTCTCTAAATGGGTATGTTCAGTTTTACAGGGGAATAGGCAGCCGAAGACTGAAACAAGTAAAATTTCTCCAAAACCTAGCATCAGAATATCAGTGCAGGTCATGTTTATGCTCTTATTTGTCATAAAGACCTGGGGAGATTATTAACATTATCTCCCACTTTCCATTGTTTCCTCTTTGCCTGTCATTGACTAGTTACTGCTTCCTAAAGATTTCTCCAAACTCTCTGACTTTTCCTTCAAGGTGATTTGAGTTTCAGTTGTCTTCAGCTGTTGATCTGCCCTCAGAAATGAGCTAGTTGTTTTTAAGAGAGAGAGAAAGAGATAATGGTGGTGCCACATCAGTGTACCCATTTCAGTCTTTCTTTATTTTAAAATGTAAAATAGATTGGATGGATGGATGGATGGATGGATGGATGGATGGATGGATGGATGGATGGATGGATGGATGGATGGATGGGCGGGCGGGCGGGCGGGCGGGCGGGCAAGCTGAAGGCCCCAAAATTACAAAAGCACTGACACAATAAAAACTGCACCTGGAAATTTTAGGAGAATTTAGTTGGCACTCAAATGACAATAAAGTCGATGCCAGGCAAGTCTTTTTGAGGAGAGTATGCCACAACTGGGATGTCATCACTGAGAAACCCTTGGATCTGATAATCACCTCCATCACATTTAGGAGGCCCTCCAGTGAAGATCTTTATAAAAAGCAGGTTCATATGGAGACAAGTGGCCCTTCAAATGCTGTGATCCCATGTTGTGAAGACATTTCAACATGAAAAATAATCAGCACTTCTTATTATACCTCAGGGGGGGGGGGGAGACACTGATAGCACACAGGCATGAAATTATAAGAACAGAGATGGTGAAAGTTACCTTTTAAGACTACAACTCCTAGGACATCCCTTTCATTCTGGCCTGGGGTATTCTGGGAGTTGTAGTAAAAAAAAAAACTTTCCCCATCTCTTTATCATAGTACCCAGTTCCACTTAGTAAGCATGTAAAAATGGGAAGAAAAATAGGAATTAAAATCAGAATAGGAAGAAACCATAGCATAACTATAGAATATATACATTATAGAACAATGAAAGGCAGCCCTTCCGCTTCAAATTGGGGCCTGTAGTTGGTGGCATGCTGGTATCAGCTATGTATAGATTTCTCAGGTGAAGATGAGGAATGATCCCAGATCTTCTGTGTTGTGTGTAAGGAACCTCCACCCCATTAACACTAAGCATTAGCATGCCTGTGGCACTCTTTGACACACACAAAAAACAAACCCTACTTACACAAGAAAACTCACAATATGGCCCCGAAAAGTACATGCCACATTTGTGAGACTGAGTTCTACCTTTTGGCAAGCCCTAACTTTCATTCTAACCTCAGAGCAGGGAACAGTCAGAGTGTCATCGTCTCTACTAGTTGTGCGGCCTGTTGTGTTAATGGAAGCACAACCTTCACAAGCCTAAGCCCAGCCATCCTTTCATAGGTTGGACTGAGGATTCAGTGGCAGATCAGCCAGCAGTTGTGTTGAACCTTGGAGGTGTTTGGAAGGCAGGACTGCTGTGGGAAAGCCCCCCATGTTCACTTCTGCAACTCTACACTTAAGAGGAGGCCAAGCATTTGCTCTTTGTCTGCTGAGCTTCATGCCTGCTCAGAGATGTCTATGAAATGGACAACTATCATAGGAGTGATTTCCATGCTAAGGGAAGTTCCTCATTTTTTGAACAGCAAGTTTCAGAATCCCCCAGGTAGCATGGCCAGTACCGGCCTGGCACCTTCTAGGAGTTGTAGTCGGAAGTACCATGTCGAAGCTCTGGGTTAGAAGTGAGCAGCTCCCCTCTGTACTAGCCTGCATAGAAAAGGTGAGGAATGCTGTGGTTTATATTCCAGCATTATATTCTAAGTGTTGGGCAGAGAGCAAGAGGATCTCCTGCCCTCAGATGTTCATAGACAGGGTGGCGATCACCAAAAAGGAGGATGTGGGTATGAAGGAACACCAACAGAGAGGACATTCTTCACCAAAAAAATAATGTATTTTGCATTAAATTTGCATATATTAATTTAAACTAATATATGCAAATATCATCACAACTGAACATTATTACTATAATTTAACTGGAAATATACTACTACTCACCATGCTGCTCATGACTGTGACTAGATAACCTCCTGGGACACAGCATTGAAATAAAAATGGGTAGAAATCAAATAAATAAACAAGGTGTATTGTTTAATAACTTTCTGAAATGCCCTATGCAGGGCTTGAAAAATGCACTCGTCCACTCGTCTGTGGCGAGTGAAAAATGCTGCTCGACGAGTCACAGCTCCCTCCCTCCCTGCCTCCTTCCCCTCCGCCTGTCTCTCTCTCTCTCTAATCCTGCAGTCCTCCCCTCCCCCTCCCATTGCAAAAAGAAAACTGCCCTCTTCTCGCGAGCAGAGAGTTCAAGCGGTACATAGAGATATAGCTCTGCAGGAGAATGTAGAGTAGTCCTATGCTGGAGAATATGGAGATTCCCTGCTCCCAATTTCAACCGAATGAGGACACATCCTGGGGTGGGAGGGAACCGTGGCTCCTTAAGAGGCCGGGCGCTTTTGCTTTCAGTTTTATTTTTGCTGGAGACATTCAAAAGAAAGGCATTCAAAATACAAGCTTCATTACCCCACAGCCACGCAGGTAATAAAGCAACCCTAGTCTGAGGGTATAAATCAGCGATTCCCAATCCCAATAAATTGCAAGGCTATAGTCCGGTCATGCTGACTGGTGAAATTTTTGACTGACTGGTGAGACATTCTAAAAATTTTCAAGCCCTGGCCCTATGCCTTGTATTTTTTTATTGGAAATTAATTATACTGACCTCACACCTGAAGTTCACACAGTATCTACATGCCATGCCATTTCCTTCCTGCCATTCATCAGTAGTTATATTGGGGTGTGTGGCTTGTGTCTTTTCTTACAAAAGGACCCCATGCAAACAAAACAAGCTGTTTTACTTTAAGAACTGGTCGATGCTTTTACCATTTACGTGTACGTGTAAGAGTGGCCACTTGGACATCACCAAAAAGGAGAACAGCTTTTCAAATGGAGGATCATCCTCCCTAAAGGAGGACATATGACCTCCTTATAACATGAGCAGGCACAAGACCCCACAGGCAAATTGCAGGCAGGCCTTGGCAACTCCACATGTTTGCCAAAAACTATCCAAAGTGTGTAAACCTCTGTTCACACGGATTTGGGAAAGGGCCATTAATTTTGTTGCCAGGATGTGTTCAACATCAGTATGGAGAAGTAACTTCAGGTGTGGTTAAGGATACGGAAAATAAGTGATAGAAAGTAGAGAAAAGGCAGCAGAGACAGGGAATATGAAGATAGAGAAGAAAATGGAGAGCAATGGTGTATGAGAAATGAGGCTGAAAGGAGAAAAACACTTTGGAGAACTAAGTCGATGTTCAGGAGGCTATTCTATTCTGTTGGGCAAAATCCTGTTGTGTAACATTATGCTGGCCTGAACCAGATCCAACACTGGAAATATTTAATTTAAATGAATTGAAATCTTCCTATCCCCCCCCCTCCCCCAGGACTGCCAGCTGTGATCCTGGAGCAATTTTTGACTATTAAAGGCTCTCTACCTACCCAGTCTCAAGGTTTCCCCAGGGCAAAACCTGGGAAAGGGAATAAGAAGATGGGGAGCGGGGGTGGGGAAGAGGCTTTCAATTCAGTCAAATTAAGTATTTCCAGTGCCGGATCTCATTCAAACCCTGAGTGCTCACTGGAAGGACAGATCCTGAAGCTGAGACTCCAATACTTTGGCCATCTCATGAGAAGAGAAGGCTCCCTGGAAAAGACCCTGATGTTGGGAAAGTGTGAAGGCAAGAGGAGAAGGGGACGACAGAGGATGAGATGGTTGGACAGTGTCACTGAAGCTACCAACATGAATCTGACCAAACTCCAGGAGGCAGTGGAAGATAGGAGGGCCTGGCGTGCTCTGGTCCATGGGGTCACGAAGAGTCGGACACGACTTAACAACTAAACAACAACAACAAGGTATCTGGCTGTGGAGCCAGAGCTTGGGAGCTTGATTCCCCCATGTTCCTCCTGCACAGTCCCAGGAGGAGCCCAGAAGAAGGGATTGGTAAACTACTTCTGAATATTCTCTACCTAGAAAACCGTAAGTCGGAATTCACTTGACGGCACACGATTATTATTTTAGAACATTGTGATGGTTGTATGTTGTGTTCTAATTCTATTAAGAAAATAAAACATCTGCGTTCTTAAAGTGAAGCTATTTCCAGAACAGAGGATGAGGGCAAGTTGTGAACACAAACAAACTTTCTTAGGGTTGATTATTTATTTATTTATTTATTTATTTATTTATTTATTTATTTAAGAGAGAGGGATTAATCACCATAGATCCCTGAACAAACATCAGTAACAAATTGCTCCTCCGATGCTGGAGTCAAATAAGAGCCTTCACTGGAGGGTGAAACGTGTCTCTCTCTCTGTCTCTGGCCCCCTTTTTCACCTCCCCATAATTATTTAATGATGCCTGCTTTTTAAAGGAGTCCAAATAAAGTTATGCTGAGCCTCATGACAGTGTCACATTTTACAGCAAAATGTTTGCCACATGTCCTGCTGTTCACTTCACTTGAGCAATCCTTTTGCCTGTGGCTGTGAGCCTGAAGGACTGGGACTCATTTTGTTGAGGCTAAGAGGGAAGACAAGGTAACGAAATAATCAGGCGTGTTCTTAAAAGCTTTCCTAGTCTCTCAGGTGGAAGCCTCCTAAGAGCAGCAGCCCAGCCTGCCTGATGTCAGGTAAGCTCTTTGTGGCAGAAAGCCCTTGTTTACAAAAGTCATTCTAACCTGGGATTGAGTCTCTAATACCTTGATCCAATCAGAGGGCAAGATTTTGTGACCCCGACTTTTACAGCAGTATTTATACTATTCACGCAATTTCAGGATGAACAGAGAATTGTACATTTATACATCAATCAGATGCTTGAGATAAAATGTTTTGCTCCCATTTGAAGAAGAAAAAAAAGGAGGAAACATTCTGTGTTGATGATTATGTCCATGTTTTTTTTCTCTCCCCCCCCCCCCCTTTCTCATAGGGAGAGATGTCTCAGTTTTCTTGGGCAGCGCTTCGTGGTAAATTCAGGTCTCTGCTCACAACAGAACCAAGGGAAGATTTGTGACAGATGGGGCTAAGTCACAAACTTGCAGCCTAAGGCAAAATCTGTAGAACTTTCCAGAGTCTGCCCATATTTACCTGATCAGAGAGAAAAGAAAAGCTGCAGAGGAAGCTCAGCCTGGCTGCTTGTCATAGCTGACACAGAGCCATCTGCCACAAACCTGTGGCGGCTTCAGATCTCCAATCCCTGCCACCACCCTGACTCAAATTAAATACAGATTCCGAGAGACGTTACGATGGTTACACATGTACTCGGCATCACATGTACGAGACTGTTCGGAAAAAAAATGTGGCCTGTTGTATAACTGTGCTCATGTATCCCATATGTGGTGCCACATTGAATTTCCGGTGGAATCTGTTTTTATCCTTTGTACTGGATGACATGGTGCCTGAATTCTTTCTCTTTTGCTGACGTGATGGCAGCCAAGACGGCAGCTTCAAACGCTTGCTTCTTGGCTGGCTTCCTTTCTACCTAGGTTGCCAGGTTATCATTGGAGCCTCATGGTGTCCTCTGAGGGCCACAGTCTGAAAGGAGGACCAGCATCGCCGGGACTAATTGGGCAAGCCTCTGTGCATTGTTTTTTTTTTGGGGGGGGGGGAGGTGAAGGACTGCTTTTGCACTTTTTGTCTCCCCACTGCCTCTCCCCTTTTCTCTCTCCCTCCCCTCCCCAATCCTTTTGCAAATTAATGACTCTGTGGCATAGAGGTTTCTAAACGAAGGTATTAATAAGGGGTCTGGCAGGTATTCCCATGATTCACCGAGCTGCATTTGCATTTAATTAATCTTAAAGAAAGCTGCAAGATAAACAGCTGTAATTCAAACTAGCATGGGAAATATGCTACATGGTGCCATCTATCCGATAAAATAAAAGCCGAGACACTTGTTTCCTTTCTCTCAAGGTTGAAGAACAAATGGATAGACGTCAAAATAGTCACACACACATACACACACACACGCCTTATTTTAGTGTTACAGCCTGATTTGATTTAAGAAACGCTGTCGCGTACACGGGTGTGGGACAGAATATGTATCTGACTTACAAATACAAGTTTTTCAAGATAAATTGATCAATATTCCACCTGTCAAGTGGCTGCATATGTTGATGCTAAATGTTTTGAAGGTTTTGAAGACTGTACAGCAAGTTTTTAATAAAGTGCCCACTGTAATTTTTAATTAGCACATCTCATTCATGTATAAGGATGCATGTCTATCTGATGATCACTGTACCTATCCTTGCATCGGAGTCAAGGAGTGCAGTTAAGGGTTTGCCTGATGCACTATAATTCGTTTTGCGCACACAGATGAAACGTTACTGCAACACACACACGTGCACACTAGCGAGCTCTAGACAGGAGGCGCTGATGAGGCAAACAGAAATACAGATAGTGATTATTGTGGTAAACCTCTCTTTTCAGCCTTACTGTCATTGGTCCAGATCAGGGGTCACCAACCCTCTGGGACATGGAGGCCACATTAGAGTGCCCAATGCCTAAAGAAGGCTACATCTTAAATCAAAATGTAACAAAATTGTTAATGTACTGATTTAGATCAAAAGTCAACATTCAGAGATCAATGAATAAATGCTAACTTGAATGCAATACATTTTGGAACAAGATTTTACTGTGGAATCCTTTTCTCTAGCTACACAGGCTTATTGTGATTTTTGTGGGTATTTTCTGTTAGCCAAGGCATTAATGTCCAAGTCAAGGTTTGTGACAGAGACCTTTAAAATGACATGTGAATGTTCATCTGTAAGTCTTGACCTACACTTGGATTTCACCATTTTCGTTTGGAAAAAGTTTGTTCTCAGATGTATGTGGTGCCAAAGACTGTGAACATGGCTGCAGCTAATTTCTTTAGGTTGATAAATATATCAGGAAACCAGAATAGAACTCTAAGAGACTATTTTCTTTGTAAATGTCTCTGAAATAATCCCTGGCTTGCAAATCAATTAATTCCATCTGAAAAAAGTTACTTGCATCTTCTGGTGCTACTTCAAATGGATTCTGAAACATTCTTATATCCTGCCCATGTTTCTGGCAATCAGTGAATGCATTCTGGAATTCCACCTGCAAGAGATTCAGTGCTTTGATGTATCTTTCAACATTGAACTATAAATTCCCATCTTTCTCAAATTTTAGTTCATTGCAGCCTGAGAAGTTTGAAAAGTTACTTTCACTAACTTGCTTCACAAAAATGTTTAGCTGTGCTTCAGATCAGAATACATTTCACATACAAGCTGTCATTTTCCCTGCAACCTTAGTTTCACTGTGTTCAGATGCTCTGGGATATCAGTTAAGAAGGCCAAAACAAAAATCCATCCAGGGTCAGAAAGTACTTCTTGACCTTTTCCTTTCTCCTTGAGAAAGACATCAACTTCATAACAAAGACTGAAAAAACATCTGAGAACTTTACCTCTGCTAAGCCACCTGACTTCTGCATGCCACAATACATCTCCATATTCTGCATCTGTCTCTGAGAGAAAATTGTGAAACTGATGAGGAGTAAGGCCATGATCCCTGATGTAATTTATGCTGGATATAACATATGCATCACACTTTCTCACTGAAGAATCTTGCTACACAAGACCTGCTGGTGGAAATTCCATGCAAAGTGTACCGTTTAATTTCAATATCTTTTTATTGATTCTTGCACCTACTTCCCACCATTTTCCTTGCACCATCAGTTGTAATGCTTGTCAATTTATCCCAACTCAGACTAAGATTTTCTGCTGATTCACACACCTTCAAGAATATGTTTTCAGCAGTTGTAGTGCCTTTCAAACTCTGTAGTGCACACAATTCTTCTGTAATTCTGAATCTATCCCCCGATAAATATTTGTAGTTGAGCAGTGTCTGTAATGACATTGCTCTCATCTACTGTGCCAAAAGGGAAAAAAATCAAAACATTTTGCCTTGACAATCAGTGATATGTGCAGCTCTTCTCCTACTTCTTCAACATGCCTGGTGATTGTAGATGCAGATAAACTGACACAACTAACACAAGATGCAGTACCTTAGTGGGGCACATTTTGTCCATGACTTTAACTACACACTTTTTAACAAATTTGCCATCAGTGAGTGGTCTACCACTCTCAGCAATACATTTAGCAAGATGATAGCTGGCTCTCACAATTGACAGGTTCTCCTCAGCATGCTTTTTGTCATTTTAAAACTACAGCAAAGTTTTAAAAGTACTAAAAAAATTTAAAAGTCTTAACTTTTAAAGATCTTCTTCACCTAGTGCTGAAAGGGCAGTAAAGTAGATTTTTTGTTACTGTGGTGCCAATAACAACATATTTTCATTAGTTACGAAGATTGTGCACCATATTTGGCCAAAGGCTGAAACACTTGCCAAATCTGGGCTATTTGTATATTTTTGCAGCAATCACAAAGTGAAGAAAAGTGCCCAAAGATGCTCACAGGGCAGAGCAGCATGCCCTTGGATCCCTTGTGTTGAATCCAGCATACATGGATTTGTTTGTTTTTAAAGATAAAGACACAATTAAAAGGGAGGAAAGGGTATAAATACCCTTTAAGGAAGCTGCTGAACTGGTGCCAATGGAGAAAGACACTGATAGCTTTACACACACACACACCATGTCTAAGACCTCCTGAATACACCAATTGCAGAAGTGCTGGGAATGAGGTCAACAGCTTGTATTCCCCTGCAGCAGCTGTCCATGGCATTTCAATTAGTGTATCATATTGCCTAATTTTTGAGTTCTCAGTGTTAACCCCTCTTTTTAACTTAGTTATTTTCTCTTACTTCACTGCCAGAACTGAGTGTGCATGTGTGTGCAGATGAATGCCTGTATTTCTGTATAGGTTTTGAGTGGCTGGGTTAGAAGTTAAGTTGCTAGGATCTGTCTTTCCTACTCTTTTTCCCCCCTTCTGGTAGTGGTGGTACTACAGGCAAAGGGTCAGATTCCTTCTGCCTGACTCTGCCTAACAATGAGAAAAGAGGAGTAACTTCCCAGGTTATTATATCTGTTCATGTTTCCCTACTGATTTCCCCCTTGGATATTTGAAAATACCAGCATGGACATAGGTCAGGCTGAGATACCTCCAAAAGGGCATGGGGCAAATCAGGTCCCAATCCTTGTACCTTTATTCAGAGACTGATCAAGAGGCCAGAGCACAGCCTACTTTATAACCATCCACTTTACCTCATGAGGCAGGAACACCAAGAAAAGACCTGCCAAAAATGTTCTTAACATCTGGGTCAAATACTTATGCTATAAGGGTGGAAACTTCAAGTGTAGAGCTCACAAGCCATGAAGGACCTGGAAGTTCAAAATTAGCATTTTAAATTGGGCCCAGACCTGGGCTGAAGATGACAAAGTATTCATATAGCATAATAATTAATGCCCATTTGCAGTAGCAGTTGTACAGCTAAGTGAAGTTTCTGTTTTCAAGGGCAACACATATGCCATATGTGCACTAACCCAAATGATACATTGCTGGAATATGAAGCATGGCTATTCTTGCCTAGGTAGGTTTTGTTGCAGGGGGACCAGCCTTACCTGCTCAGAGACACTGTGCCAAGGAAGCCACTTATGCTTCTAGTGACAGGAATTGGACAACAAGCACTTCCAAACAAGAAAAAACCCATACTTCAGTGGAAGAGCAAATCCTTCCAGAAAAGACTGGACAAACAAACAACTAGCAGCACCTCCATCTTCCCTGGATTAAGCTTCAGTTTATTGGGCCTCATCCAGTTCTTTACTACTTAGTCCAAGGTAGTGATTTTGCATCCCACTGCCTTCCTAGGGTTTTATGGAAAAAAGAATGTCATGCACTTACTATATTAATATGTCATTCTCATATTGATTGCACAGCACTCTAAAGCTCTAGAATGATGAGCTCATGTAATGATGTTGTGCAAATGTTTAGAAACCATGAAGGATAAGGTTCATTGCTTAGGAGGATAGATACCATAGAGTGGGGCAGAAATTTTCTGTCACTGTCTTCTGGAAAAAAAAGATGTCTAGATATATTCAGAACCCCTAAAGAGGAGTACCCCCAGGCCCCAATATGGACAGCAACTCCAAGACTAGGGTTGGGATTTCCAGATTTTTTTTTTTAAAAAAACCCCATAAATGCCATAATTCTATGTTCTGGGAGTTCTACCTATCTTGCAGTTACCTTTCAGACACTTCTATGTGATGCACATGGGAGAAAGGCCTAAATTAGAAGGCTTTGGGGCTTAATTAAGCTTAGCTCCTCCCAAGTTTCTGACTAGGTAAGAAAGGTGCTACCTAGTACTGGGGCAGCAACAAGATGCTTGGGAGAAGCTAAGCCTAATTAAGCTTCAGAGCCTTCTAATTTGGTCTTTCTCCCACATGCATCACATTGCCTGGAATGGTGTTTGTAATAGGTTGTTGAAGTCATCCTTAAGAATGGCACTGACCCTGATATCAGCCTTCCCTAAACTGGTGCATTCTAGCTGTGTTGGACTACAACTCCCAAAATCCCCCAGCCACTTATGCTGTGCTTGCTGGGGGGTTGTGGACCAGTGCATTTAAACCTTGGGTCCCCAGATATTCTTGGACTACAACTCCCAGAATACCTGACCAGCACAGCTAGTAGTGAAGGCCTCTGGGAGTTTTAGTCCAAGAACATCTAGGGGTCCAAGGTTGGGAACCATTGTCATAGACCAACACAGCTGGAGGCACCAGCTTGAGGGGGGTTTGCTTCTCTTATCATTTCCAGAGAGAGAGATAAAGCTGGAAGAACTGTTTAAAAACAACCCCTCCTGGCTGAACTGTTTGCTACGCTGTTTTTCTACGTTTTCCTTACTCCATTAAGAAAAAGAAAGAAAGTAGCTGAGCCCGAAGTCTGTTTCACTTTTGTTCCTTTTCAATCTTATGTAGTAGATCAGCATGGGTGCCAAAAATTCCAGAGCAGTCTTGAAACCCAAAGTTTAGCGTTGCCATCATTTCTTAGTAATTCACTTCCCTGAAGTCACGTTTTGCTCCCTTCCAAAACAAAACAAACCACCATTTTCATCCCATTTGCAGCCTCTTGGTTTTGAACACCTAAAGTTCCCATGGGCTGCCTCTTAGTTGAGAATGCCCGACATGTTTCTTTAAAAGTTGCAGTCTTTAAATGCACTTTAATTAAAACAAGAGAGATCTCCCCCCCCCCTCAACATATTACAAAACAAAAGCTGAGAAACAGCAAGCCTGTGGTAGATTAAATTCATTTTACTAAAATATTTTAAATGCTTCAACATGGCAATCGAGACATTATCTTGAAATGGAATTTTTGCCTCTTGAGTTATGAACCTTTGCAAATAAGGTTTTCTAATAGGAAAACTGTCAGTGCCTTAATTATAGGGTAATAAATAGCAATGCTGTATTAACTTCTGATATCCCCCCCCCCGCCCCATTCTTAGGGAATGTGGTCAGCTATTGTTAGAAACAGATAATCGCATGCTAGCATAGAACATTTTGCATGTATGGCACACCCTTGATGTGAACGGCTGGTGAGATTTTTTTGGTAGGAAATAAGTTGAAGCTGTTTCTGAGGATATGAGGAAGCCACTGAACAAACTAGCATTGCATTTTAATATGAAAATCGTGTTTTTTTAAAAAATGGGGAACACCAAAGCTTATACTTCTGCCAGAAAACACCATTCCCAAGACGAGGATAATGCCGAGTCTAATATTTTGCTCCAGCTTTATATATTAAAAAAGCCAGCCTAAACGTAACGTTTGGTTAAGTTGGAAGACATGGTGTAGTAACAGGAAACCCAAAAAGGCTGAACATGTTATCCCAAAGCATTTAGGAGGAGGGAGTGGAATTTTAACAAGCAGCATTAAACTCTGGAAGAGCCTCCTTTATTGCTGATAAATTGAGTGGGCTGTGAAGAAGAAGCTGCTTGGGCCGAAAGGATGTGATGAGGAGCTGGAGAATGAAATCAAGGTTAAATGAGGCCAGGAGGATCTTAAATAGCTACAATAAAAAGCAACAACAATGAGACAAAGGTTTAGAGAACCAGTTGTGACGGCTAAACATTACACCAAGGAAGGCAGGCCAAGGCAACTGTCCTTACTAGCACCTAAGTCCCATCATACTCGGTAGCTTTACTTTTGAATAAACTGAATTGAGATCTCACGGCAAGAGTCTTTGAATATGAGAAGGAAGAGAATCATTGAATCAGAATCACAGAATAATTGAGTTGGAGGGGCCTATACAGCCATTGAGTCCAACACCCTGCTCAATACAAGAGCTATTATACCTGATTCCCCTCCACTGACATAGTCAAAAATAGCACATCATCTGTGCTTTTCAATGTTGTTAGTTATTCTTTCCCCGCCCCCACATACACCTGCCCCTTCCATATAGCTCAGGCTACTCTATATGTTCCCTTTCTACAACAACCCTGAGAGGTAGGCTTGTCTATCAGACACTGACTGGCTTTGGGGCTGGAGGCCAACTGTTTCTTTCCAAATATATTTCATGCCAGTCCCCTTTAGATGTGACAATGTGTAAGGCACTCCTGTGCCATTTTATTATTATCATCAGCTAGATTGCCTGTGACATTTCACAGGTTGGAGAGAGGGCACAGGAGGGCTTGAACCTGAGTGGTTTCCCTCCTGGTGGAAAATAACACACACCCTTTTCACAGCTACCAATCTGAGGAGTCAGAGGTGCAAAACATCCCTTGCAGAATAGGAAAACAAAGAATAATCCACTTAGCATGGTTCACATTTTTAACATCTAGGTAGTCATTTCTCCTAGACAAATGTGTGCAGATATTGAAATAGGTGGCTTTTAACAGGGATCAGGCTACATTAGTAGTAAAGCAGGGGATCCAACTATAATACATGAAAGTCCACCAAGCTGACCTATTTCTGTAGGTCCAGCCCTTCCTGGAGCCCCAGTGAGATGGTTGCCTCAGTCAGAGCAACTGTGCAGTGGGCACATGTGTCCCTTGCTATCCCCTCTGGCCACTAACGGAAAAGCTTGTTCTGCTTTGGAGGACTTCCACTGCCAGCAGCTTTCCTGAAATTCTGTCCCACAGCACTCTTCCCCACCCACCCCCATGGAGGCAGTGATGCCTTTACACCCTTCTCACATGCTGCTGCTAGAGGAGGAAGAGGCAGGCAAGCAGGTACGGCAGCCAGCTCTAGTTAGTGCTGGTTGGTTTTCTAAGGCCTGCCTCTGGAGAGGTTCCTGGAGCCAAAGCACAATGGGAAGGGTGTCCATGGAAATCCCCTATACTGCAGATCCTCCTCCAGTTTTATCTTCTTTCCCAGGACCTCTCAGCCTTAAGAAGACCCCAAACTGATGGATTAAAGCCAGTTGCCAAGCAGTGGCATCCGGCCCTGCCTTCTTCTGCAGTGGCATGCAGGAAAGGTGTGGAGGCTCCACCGCCTTTAACAAAGCAAAAGCAAAGTGTGCTGCTTATATACAACCCCATACTGTTTAACACACTGTCTGGGTGGTCTACAACTTCCCACCCCCCACCCCCAGCAAGCTGGGTACTCATTTTACCAACCTCGGAAGGATGGAAGGCTGAGTCAACCTTGAGCCGGCTACCTGAATCCACTGGGATTGAACGCTGACCATGAGTAGAGTTTTGACTACCATGCTACAGTTTAACCACTGTCCCATGAGGTTCACCAGGTGCTCCCTTCTCTAGGCCTGGGTGGCTCAATGGGGCAGTTTACTGCATCCACTGTCATGGGGGGGGGGAGGAGAAGCACAAAGAAGAGGAGCAGTGACAGGGAAGGGGCAATAGGCTTCCCACCTCCAACAGTGGGAAAGCTTGGGCCACCCCTGCATTCTCCCTGCAGTTGGATCCACACATTTTCGTCACAGTGGAGTCGGTCGGGTGATGAGTCAAGCCGTGCAATGCCCAATTTGAGCACTCTTGTCTTCATAGAATCACATTTTGCCAACCAAGCAGACAACGTTGAAATGAAATACCTTTTCCTCATTCCCAGTTCCTTCTTTGTGATTGTCATCTGCAAAAAGATGCTACTTCGCAGGAGAGAATTTTTATTTGTATTTAAAGGAGAGTATTCCCTGATGATGTCAATAATAGCTAAAGGGTACGTCGGAGCTCAGTTTGGGGTGGAAAGGGATATAAATTCCACATTTACATTCAGATGAATGACTGAGGTGTAGTTGAAAATTTTGCACAAGCAATGAACTGGGAATAAGGAACTGCATCATCCCAAACAGTGCCTTTCACCCAGGAAATAGAAGCACAAAGCTCTGTCTCACTCTGGACTTTTCTTAATTCTCTGAATCCCACTAATTTAAAGACAACAGCTAAAGACAAGGATGCCATTTCCTCCCTCTCAATATTAGTAGGAACACCCATTCAAAGCATCATTGAGCTGTTGAATATTGTGTACAGTGGAAACTCTAAGTCTAATATCTCTGGGGGGTGGGGCTGGTTGGTTGGCTGGTTGGTTGGCTGGTTGGTTGGTTTTCCACTGACACTGATGGTGTCAGTGGAAGATTAGAATAAAGCCTGGGAATTTTTCAGGTTACTTGCCATGCTGTTGGAGGATTCTGGGAGTCATAGTCCACAAAAGTAAAATGACCCATCTCTGGACTATGTGCTCCATTTCCATGAAGTCCTGAGTCCAGGAAAAATCCCATTGGCAGCCCACTTGTAAAGTAAGTGAAGAAAACTTTGTTCTTAAAGATTTTGCAAAGTGCCATCAATGGAGGTGAGTGAGTTCACATGTCTTTTTTGTTTTGTTTATTCATGGAGAGCTTCCATGGTTGAGTGGGGGATTCAGACCCTGGCTTCCTGAGTCCTAGTATGTCATTCTATCTGCTACACCACACTGGGTACTATATCACCACTACAAGAACTGAACAGAAAAGGATTTTGAAATGAGATTGGCTAGGGGCTTGTTTTTTTTTTCCAGAAACATCCACAACTCAATGATTGATTGAAAGTAAAATCTTTCAGTGATATTAAAAGCACAAGAAGGGAGAAAGAAGAGCGTGAATCCACGAACAAATTAGGACACTGTCACCCTTTTGCTCTGGACCTCAACCTTCTCCACGCCTCATCCCTTGTCTGGCCCAGAGGAGGAGGAAGGTTAGTTGCTCGCCATAGTCAGCAAAGAGCAGCCTCTCCCCCTTATACACACAGCTTGGAAGCAGGCTGGGCTTGATAGCATGTGCCTCATGTTGTCGCTTGCAGCTATGTTCTTTGGCTTTCGCCTTTACTTGGCTTTTTAGACTTGAAGGATCCCAAGCACTCTGATGCCAGGCCAGAAAAGTAGAAGCAGCAATAAGGAAGGAAGGAAGGAAGGAAGGAAGGAAGGAAGGAAGGAAGGAAGGAAGGAAGGAAGGGAGGGAGGGAGGGAGGGGAGGGGAGGGGAGGGGAGGGGAGGGGAGGGGAGGGGAGGTGAGGGAAGGGAAGTATTTTAAAAAGACAAATTGGCTTATGTTTAAGAACTTCCTTTTCAACTTAAAATGATGGTAAGTGATGAAATCAGGAGAAAGTAGGGAGGGGTTAGGGTTAGAGCCAGCCTGTGTAGCCTTGGGCAAGCTGCCTAGTAGTCCCAGGATGCCCCCAGAAGAAGGGAATGGTAAACCACTTCAGAATATCCTCTACCTAGAAAACTCTGGAGAGGGTCAGCATAAGTCAGAATTGACTTGATGGCAGATGATGATGATGATGATGAACAGAGTTTTCAAGGTGAGATATTTAACGAGTGGTTTTACCAGTTCTACTCATCAAGTGAGTTTCCATGGCAGAGTTGGGGAATTGAACCCAGGTCTCCTGAGTCCTAATCTGTTGATCTCTCCACTGCACCACACTCAGTTCTATTAAAATACTACCTACGTACTTGTATTTCAGGATTTTGTGTAAGGACCACATAATTTTTCTTCTTTTTCTCCTTCTGCCCACTTTTGTACCTCATGACATTCCACAGCAGGAGTCCCTTGTTTGTTTTAAATTTTTATCTTTGGCTTCCTAAATCATAAAAATGACTTGTTAGATCTGTGGGCTGCACAAGAGTTTGGGACAGTGTTTTTGGACTGCAATTTCCAGCATATTCCAGTTTATATGGCCACTAGCTGTGGTGGCTGGAAGGACTGTGGGAGCTGTACTCCACAAAAATCTATTGATCCTAGTTCGGCTGTTGCAATAGTAAGTATGATCCAGCCATATAATTACTGCCTGTCTCTTCAAGCCTTGCTGGGAGGGTGTCTCCATTCTCCAGCCTTTTCATTTTGATACATGGCTAGCAATCTGAGCTTCTCGCACAAAGCCGTGACCCCGGCAGAGACAACACCTTTGGCATTAAATTGAGGCAAAATTCCTTAGGGGGGGCGCACTTTCACCGAGTTCAGCCTACAGTTCTGACAAGGTATCTAGGGGTGCATTAAAACCAAGTGAGTGGAGCTGGCAGCCAAATAAAGGGGCAGGGAAGTGAACCGTGCAAAGGGCTTGACCTTTGTGGAGTTTTAAATAGAGCGGCCTGTCTGTAAACAGTGATAATTAGCCCTTTCAAAATCCAAACAATGATTAAAATCTAGGGATCATTATTTTGTCAGCAAACTTAGGATAGCAGATTAAAAACTTCAGTGCCTGCTCGTTGGCTGGGCCGGCCGGCTTTCAAAACAGAACCCCCCCAAAGGGTTAAGAATAAGCATGTAAGCCAAAGGGGTGGGGTGGGGGTGCTAATGCTATGACCTTCCCAAAACTGGTGTCCTATCCGTAGTGCAAGAGCCAGCTGGAGCTGTAGTTCGTGTTTTCTTAACAGACAACTCTACTCTCCCTCCCACCAGCCAAGGACTCAGCACTGGCAAGCTTCCTTTAACTCTGTAATAGCAAGTTATGTAGTCAAATGAATGGGGATGGTCAACTAGCCAATTATGGTTTAAGTATCCCTTGTTTACAGTGAGGTGTGGAACCTGCCTTTAGAGGACAAAGGATCAGACTGCTTAAGCTACAATTTGTCCTTCATCCCATTATGCTTCCCCCTCCCTCCCCAAGCAAGGCTTGGCCCTCTCGCGCCTAGGTGGATGTGCGCACATGGCAGAAACATGCTTTGCCCTCTGCTGATTCGAGTTTGCTTTATTTCAAATGCGCACTCTTGTTGACTTTTCCAAATTTACATAAATGTCAGCATTGTATAATTTCTGTGTTAACAAAGCAGTGAGCAAAATCCATTGTATGTTTATAAAATATTATTGTTTAATTTGCGTACTTTAGGAATTCCAAATGTTGAGAATAGGAAGGAGGCCAAATACCATCTGTTTATAGCTATGATGCATCTTCATATGTGCACTTTAAAAGGGGAGAAGAGGGCTCGGTGGCTTTCTTGGTCAATCCAGTCTCTTTTCTACCCACAATTCAGACAGTCTCTTGAATCACTGCTACACCCATGCTCACATTTCCTGGTGAGGTTTCGATCCTCACCAGTTAAGAAAATGAATCTGTTCACATTAGGACGTGTTTTAATTACAAACCCCAGCCAGTGCTGCCTGGCTCCTTTCTCTCCCTCCGTCTCCCTCTCTTTACAGTTCCTTTCCTTTATTTCAGTCTTCATTTGATTTTGTGACAGAATAAGGCTCAAGACCCTTCAATATTTATATGACTATGAAAATTGCAACCATCAAACAATGCCTTGGTTGTTCAATGCAGTTATGATAGGGCTGCTACCGTGGATTGGGTTTATTATACCATTTATGTATTTATCTCACTGATAACTGAGGAGTTACCATAAAGGGGCTCAAATTAGCTTACTATATTTCTGCAGTACTCTTCTATGCAAACGGCTGACAGGGCCAAACCTCCTTCGTTTCAGCAATAGGGCCATTCCATATGGCATTTGATGATTGATAATTCCAGCAGAAATACATTTCCCATGCAAAAAAGCACCCACTTGACAGTTTCCTCAATTAGTCATGTAAAGCACTCCAAAAACTCTTTGTCTCGTTCACCTCTGAGTTTTACTTATTCGGAGAAGAGTGTTCATTTTAAGATTTTAAAAACTGCTGCCATCTGTGGGTATCGTTTTCAGAAATGTCTGTATGTCCACCTTTTTGAAAATTTGATCTACATCTGTCATTCTGTGCTGAACATCTACAGTTTGCTAGTCATATTTAGACTGGATTTTCACACATTTCAAAAGTGGCTTCTGAATGGCCCAGCATGGTCGCACTAGGACAAATATTGCAAAGACGTCAATACTGGAAACGATCAAGAGCAGCCTCTTCACTGCCCATACATACCACCTCAACAAAATTTAACAGTGGCCTGGAAATCACACATCACATACCCAGTGAATCTGCTATACCCAGCCAATGATGACTAGCAACATCAGCCATCATCATACTGTGTAGAGACCACCACAAATGGGCAGCTTGTGAAGCGGGGAGGGGACTCCCCTGCCTCATTCATGAGCCATGGTTACCACCAGGTTGCGGATCAAGGCTGCTGAGGAAAGGGTCAATGAAATGCAATGTGGCTGATGCTATATTTTTCATAAGAGATACATGATGAGCAGGGTATCCTTCACCTCAGAGATTGAAAACGTTGTCCTGTCAAGGTATCTGTTACCTCAGAAAATACATGTCAAGATCTGTATTCCAGCCCTGAGTGTAGCCAGAGCCAAACATATATGGGTCCAGACTAAACATAGGTGGGGTTACCAGGCATATCCAGCAACATTCAGAGCAAGCTACAGCCAATTTTAAATTAGAGTTACAGTACTGTCTTTAGGAATGAGGTACTCCCAGAGTCTACCCTGGGTTGTTGCTAGCCGAACAGTGGCAACCTCATGATGCTTGAGAGCACATTTTGCTGGCTTTTGCATTAAATATGTGACTAACTTACCAAAGGTAGTGATGCTGTAAGTCATCTGGACCTTAGTGATGTGTGGACACTTATCTTGTGATATATCCTAGCCCCAAATTTTGTAGGGCTGCAGAAGATCCGGACTTACAGCAAACGATAAAATCAAGCACACTTGGCATCCCTTCACCATTAAGTGCTATAATTTGGTGATCACAGCTGATTCTTGTAAGTATAAGGGAAACCAGTACAGTATTTTAGCAGAATCTGGTCACAGAATCTGTGTTTTCAGTGGTAGCATTTTTGAACACCTGCACAGAACAGGGTGGTCTATGTTCAGTCAGTCGTCAGCTAAACCAAAGCTGCTAACAGCTCCCTTCTAACTCTGAAGCAGCAGTCCCCAACCGAGTCTCCTCCAGGGGTCTTCAAACACTATGCCCATCATCCCCAGCCAAAGCCAAATCTAACACATGTCATCTAACACATGTGGAAATTAAGAAAAGCTGTCCTTTGTGTGTTTGTGTGTGTGTTTGGGGGAGGGGCAAAGCTAGTATTTACAAGAGTGCATGTACAGTGCTACAAGGCTGTAGCAAAGAAGCTTCTTCTGTTTCAAAAGGTTGCTGGAGGTCTTCGGAATCCTTGTCGGGGAAAACAGCCGGCACTCTGGAAAATGCCATTCTGTGGAATTGCTCGAAGCATCGCTGCTGAAGGCAAGGTGTGCTTGCTTAACTCAGGGATATGTCCTTTGTCGTTAAGTCACTAAGAAGATTTGCCTTCCAAGCCCACGTTAATTAGCTAGCATGTCAAGTCCTGTCGACGTCTTTCCACCTTTTCCCTGAGAAATGGGCTTAAACGTCCTAGCAAGGCCTGCAATGCTGAATACCCAGATTAGTGGCAGGCTTTGTTGTACTTACAGAAGGGCTACCCAGCTGCAGTTTATCCTACTATTGCTAATGATGCTTGGAGTGATGGAGGTGGTTTGTGGATCTCACATATGGGGTCCCTTCCCTAAGGAGGAGGAATAATAGCTGCTACTCAGGTGGTGTATGGGGGGAGGAGAGTGGATCAGCCGCTCTGTTTCTGCCTGGTGCATGGTGATGCTGAGGTCTTCCAGGCTGTGCAGATTTCAAGGTAGAGTCAGAACCAAAGCTGCATACTTTCCTCTGTCACAGAGGGACAGGTGTACAGGTGGAAAACCATCGTGGGAAGCTGGTTGTGTTCTAGCCCTGGCAGAGTATACATCTGTGGATGCAAGAGTCAAATGTTTCATTATGAAGCTTTCGGTTCAATCACTCAAGCCGCAAGCACTGTGTTCTGCATTGTGTTCCCCCACCCCCAGCACTTCCAAAGTAAAGTATTTTCGTTGTTAACTTGAACAATTTAGCTCCATCTGATTAGAAAGCTGAAGTCATTTTGTCTATAAAGCCCTGAGCAGAAGTTGAACCTCTCTGCCCAGCTCCTGATAGGCTTTCTCCTTGGGACTGGCATTTGCAAGCCCGAGCAATTGGTTGTAGGTTTTTCCTGGCCGATACGAGTATTTAGTGTTTACATGGAATACAAAATGGGACTAGGGAAAGGGGGAGAGAACGTTTCCTGGCTTGCCCTTGTTTTGCCCTTTTGCAATGCATTATTTCGAGCAGAAATGATACCTTAGCAAGTCTACAAACATGGCAATGACAGCTGGAGTCTGGTTTTATGCTATGACTGCACCTCTGCTGCTAGTGGGAGAAGGGGGACTGTGATGTCTTTGACCTAATCAGTGCTGCTGAAGAAGATGATAAGATTTTGGAATCTGGTGTGGAAAAGGAAGAGAGACCTGACTGGACAAAGTCAAAGGTATATTTCTCCCTTCAAATGTGTCCTCCGGGGTGCAGCCTGACAGTTAAGGAGGTGGGGTTTTGAAAGTCCACAGGAATGCCATTTCCTTGCTCAGGAATCCTTCTCAACATCTGAGTGGTTCTGACTGTTTGTATCTGGTGTGAGGAACCACAGAAAGGACTGAGGTGCTGTTGGTGCACAGTTAGGCCCTCTGTCTGAACCGGCTGAGTGGTCTCCAGCATTGTGTTGATGAACCTAATGCCTTTAGTCTTGACAGAATTTAGTATTTTTGCTGAGGCTACCTTTGTTGGAACAGCTAGAATTTCATGCCCACCATATCAGAAATGGGCCTGTCTCAAAGTGTATCTGACCCAGTGCTACACCCAAACAGACATTGGAGCTGGTCTTCTGCTTTGGCTGGGGGCAGGAAGTGTTCCATGTAGTAGGAAGAATAGATCACTGTCAGCAGTTTTAGATTTATGCACTGTTTCTAAGTTCTGTAATGGCGGAGGACCAGTTATGATGTTGGGCAGCCTTCAGAGACTTCTGGACTCAGGTTTCCCTGATGTCCCTGGATGATTTTTCCACAGTCTTGGCCCACAGTCTTGCCAGAGTCATGATCAGTGACTGGAATTGGGAGCTTATTGGAGCTGTTGCTGTGACCACATTTGAATGTTGTTGGGTGAGTCGGCAAACGGCAGAGTCAATTCAGCTTCTTGGCATGAGATTATTTACACCCCCCATAGAGCTCCCTTTACCGAGCACTTCAAATTGTGTACTTGGTACAGAATGCAGCATCAAGAATGCTTGGGAGGGCCAAAACAGTCCCAACACATTTCTCTTCCTGGGAGATTTGAATCCAGTTCTCCCCAGTCCCCCTTCAGCACTATGCACTGGATCATACCAATGGCCTGGTCTTGACCTATGAATGTCTTGGGCTCAGTTACGAAACTATCTTTCCTTCCACACAAATCTCTCCAAGATAAACTGAGAATGCCCTCCTGACTGTTCCATCTGTGTGTCAAGTCTGGTGATGAAGGCAAGGCACATATGGAGGCCTTCTCAGTGACAGCTTCACAGTTATAAAATTCCTTCCTCTTGGAGATTCACCAATATCCATGCCTGAGTGTTCCTCCAGAAGGGCTGTGAGAGATTTTTTGCTGTGGTTCAAAACTGACGGGTGGGGGAAGCTGGCTTTCGCACACCTCTGGACCGGGTGGTCTCCTTCCCAGTTTTTAAACCCATACCAAGGACACTCAAGATATAAAACCACATTAAGAATGTGGTTTTATATCTCGAGTGTCCAATGGTATGTTGGCAAAACAAACTCAGATTAAAAGATACATGATGGCTGAAGTAAGAGGACCTGCATACGGTGCCTATGAGTGTTCAGAAGGACAAAGGCATCCAGCAGGACTGAAAGAGCAAGGTGCTGCTGGATATTGCCCTGCTCTGCGAATAGACATGAAGTGTGGGGGATCTCCTGTGTAAACGAAGGCAGCAGCTTGGCAATCAAATAAGAGGTTAAAGTGCTTAGAAGCTTGTCTGACACTACTAGTGGACATTGCATGGAAGGACGAATGAGAGAGATGGACTTTGCATTACAGTGTGCTTGTATGACCTGAAATCCCATTGATTTGTATGGAGCTCCTTCCAAGTAACGATGCATAGGATTCAAACCTTCACTTCCTATCTCTGGAAGATCAGAACTAGACATGATACTCCTTTGTATGAACGGAGTCTTCTGATAATTGTCTGGCTCATTCACCTCCCTCTCTGCATCTCTACAAGCAGGTTTGCTTTCTGTCGACTCACCTTGTGTTTTACAGATAAGCACATCTCCATGTGCAGTAAAAAACAACTTACTGTGTGAACACCTACAAAAACAGGCTGTGTGACGTACGTAGCCATAATCCATCCTTTAGAACAGTGGTCCCCAACTTTTTTGGGACGGCGGACCGGCTGAGCCTCTGAGGAAGGCGGGGCACCCCCTGTGCTCACGCAGGTGCACACGCTTTCTTGGGCGCATGCACGCTCTCTCTCGGGCGCATGCGTGAAGTGGTGGGGGAGTGCGCGTGCACCCCAGCACCGGCGTGCACGCTCCCCCACCCCTTTGCGTATGCGCAGGAGCGCCTGCATGCCCGCCCGTGTGCCCGCCCACCCCTTCGCGTGGGCGCATGCGTGAAGGGGTGGGGGAGCACTCACGCCGGCGCTGGCATGCGCATGTGTGCACAAAGCAGCTGTGGGGAGGGGAGTGCATGCGGGGGGGCCCAGGAGGTCTGTCTCCACGGCCCAGTCCGGCTCAGGCCACGGACCGGCACCAGGCTGCGGACTGGGGGTTGACGACCTCTGCTTTAGATGTAATTGTGAGTTCAACAAACATCTAAAGCAGGGTGGGCGAGTTCAGGGGACCTCCAGTCTTTTCTGTTGACTGCACAGAGCCTGAAAATGGCCATTTGTGGTCATTAAAAAAGGGTAAATAGGAAATGTCTGGATGGGAACTTCCTGGGTTTTTAATTTAGGGGGGCAGGATGAGGCTGTTAGGGACACACACACATCCGCACCCACACACGCATGTGCATGCACAGCCACACGCCTAAAAAGTGAAATCAATGCTCTTGGAGGTCTTTAGAAATAGAAAGTGATATTTTTATTTTATTTTTTTATTTTTTATATATTTAAAGGGTCCTCATTCATCCTGTTTAGGCCAGATATGCAACCTTCCTCACATTACAGAGCTCCCTGTTTCCTGAAGAATCGGATGGCAGAATGCTGACTGGCTGGCGTTTGTGAAAATTGTGAAGTCCCTCCTTTCTCTCTCCCCAGACAGTTGTGCAAAGTGACGCTTGGCTGGCCCTTGTGGCAACCATGAAGCCACTGTCCCTTCCAGGAGCAATGCTGCAAGTTAAAAACACAGTCAGTCTGTGCTCCATAGATAGTTCAAAAGACTGAAATGTTAGATGCCTGAATTAGAGGGGGAGAGAGAGAGAGAGAGAGAAGCAGCAGCAGCAGAAGAAACCAGAAACCAGAAAGTCTGCTTGAAGTTTGAGGGGAGGGAGTATTTATATTCAGAAAACCTGTTACTAACATCTGAATATCTATACTCTGGTTGGTCACACACTGCACAGATGTAACTCAGTTTTTTGGGAAACATACAAAAATGGGAGAAAAGAAAGGAAAAAGAACAGGAAGAACAGGAAAGAATTGGTGCATCACTGCTATGAAAAGACTTGTCTCCCATGCAATGGAATGAATGGTCCTGGCAGCATGCAATATGATCCCATTGTGATACTGTTTGATGCAAGAGTGTGTTTGATCAGCTACTAGTGATGAATATCATATCACATCAAACAATATGATACAGTCTCATTGTATGGAATTATGGCTGCTGTCAATCAGGCAGTCTTCTGCTCCTTTAACTGCCACCTTTGGGGAATGGAATAAAATGATAGCAACACATGCATTAATAAATAAGCTCTTGCATGAATTCCATACAGACCTGTTGAGATTTTGTTGTTCTTTTATATCTGTGTTTTCCTCCTTTCTATCATTCTTTTTCTTACATTTAAGCAAGTACACGCAAGCACGCGCGCACACACCCACCCACACACCAGGCAGTGTGAACAGGAACCCATCAGACGCCTACTTGCCAATAACAACATGGAGGTGGTGAGATTAGCTTGCCATTAGCTAGGGAGCAGCCAGCACAGGGGTTAGATACTAGGGGACAGCAGCAATCGTCCACCCACAGTGTGGTCCATTTAGTCTCTCTTATTCCTGCTAAACTGCTTGGTTGAAAGATAACAGGATTTGTGCCTCATAACCATCATAAATCCCTTAAACCAGTGATTCCCAACCTTGCATCCCCAGATGTTCTTGGACTAAAATTCCCAGAAGCCTTCACCACTAGCTGTGATGGACAAGGTTTCTGGGAGTTGTAGTCCATGAATATCTGGGGACCCAAGGTTGGGAACCACTGTCCTATATTATTCCACTCTCCTCAAGTGGGATGGAGGACCCTATTGTGTAAGCAGTGTTGAAGTGGGTTTTAGGTACCAGACCAGTTGATCTCTGTATATTATATTGAGGGGGGTACCAGTATTTACCTCAGGCAGCAAAATATTTTGGTCTGCTCATGATAGATATCTAATTACAGCACCACTTTATAATGTAAAAACCTCCAATATTTTGAGATGCTGAACTATTCTGTCGATTATGAATCTACCTATCTCCCTATTCAGTTGATCCAAAATCTGGAATTATCAACAGAGGAAGAGGAACTTCACCACTCCCTTCATTGCTTTGCTCACTCTAGCAGCAATGAGATTGAAGAGGAGAGGAATCTACAAAGAGGGAAAAACCTTGGAATACCTGTGTTCCTGCTCATGTGTAGATTCTAGTAATCATCCATACCTGTTATTTCTCCTGAAATGCTTTGTTGAAGGATAGAACTATGTGGACCACAGAGCCCATCTTAACTGTCCACCCCCCGCCCCCATACACATCCAAACTGTCCCACTGGCTTCAGGTGTATTGGGGGACTTTTCTTCTGTTCATACATGTTGCTGCTTTTATGAGCAAAGTGATGGGCAGGGTCAGCTTCTTCTTGGAATTGTGCTGGTTACTCTGGATGAAAGGACAACCAAATAAGGCTGAGGTCTATCTCTATATCCGTCTAACTATCCAATACTGTTTCAACTGTAATGCAATGTTATGGACTGGTAATAATGATGGATAAGGTTTCCCCTGTTGTTTAAGATGCCTTAGGAGTTGTCAGAGCCATCTGATAATGTGGGAAGAAATACCATGAAATGGTGAGGATCTTAAGGTGATACTGTCCATTTAGTCTGTGGTCCAAGAATGTAGTTTCCAAGCTCTGTTCCTAGCAGGATGTGAGTGCAATAACCCTTTTCATTGTCCCCCTCTCCTCCAAAATTGCTATTCAATGACACCGGGGCAAAACTAGATAGTTTTAGATTCTGGATTGCATGCCTTATGGTGCCCCCCCCTTCATGTTTATTCTTACTGTGAAGCACACAACTAGCACTGACTTTCTTCCACATGGAGCACCTTTTACAGTTCCTTTTGCATTCCTCATGGGAAAGAGCCATCTCCTTAAATAATCCTGTTTACTACCTTGATTAGAAAAGAATGCTCTGGACAGGTACATTTTTGCATTTTAAACTGGCTTCAATGATAGTGCCATCATGTTCCGAGGAATAAAATAGAGCTTATTGCTGTTTTACTTGGGAGTGAGTGTCACCTTGTTAATAGGAAATAACATACAATTTAAAGTAAATGATGATAACGATGATGATGATGAAGAAGAAGAAGAAGAGGAGGAGGAGGAGGAAAAAGCCTCCAAAGCTTGAAAAACTTCCAAAATTGACTGGACAGAATGGCCTTTTGAGAGTTGTAGTCCAGAAAAATGACTTCCCAAGCTCTGTTTTAAACTGGGAGAGGCCACCTAGCCAATATGTTATGGCTAGCCACCATGGGATTGCTTATTTCAGGGATGGGCAACTTGTGGCTTTGAAGATGCTATGGGACTGCAACTCCCATCTCCCACTGCCAGCACAAGGAATGACTACACTCTGGGAGTAGCAATCTAACAACATCTGGTGGTGGCAAGATGCCCGTTCTTCAGTTGATCTGCTCTCTCCTGTAAATGAAGAGTCTGGGCCATCTAATTCTATAATTGTACCCAGTGTGATGTAGTGGATAAAGTAATGGGTTAGGACCTGGGTTCAAATCCCCACTTGGCCACGGAAACTCACTGGGGGAGTATAACATAAAACCATTCCTTAAATATCTCACTTACCTTGAAGACCCTATTGGGGTTGCATAAGTTCATTCTGACTTGAAAGCACATAATTAACTAATTCCATATTAGTTATGAGTATATGTTATTACTGTTATTGTTGTTCGGTATTGACATAAGGGAGGGCAGACATGGAAGATCAAAGTGGCTGTTTCTGTGCTCTTCTGCTTCCTGCATGGCCACTCATTAGAAGAAGCTTCTGGGATCAAGTGAGTTGCATAACCTAGTACAATGTGACAAGGACAGTTGTGTGAGCCATTAGTTGTAACTGCACTCCTCTGTCTCTCCATTGGGTTATAATTGTTTCTTGCTTCGTACTTTACTATCTTAATGAAGTTTTGATTGTAAGCTCTTTGAGATCAGGGGATATAGTGTTTGTTTCCCTTTAGTATTCTGAAACATGCAGTGCAAATTGGGTGTGTGCATGGGGGGTGCTCCATCAATGAACAAAAACCATCTCAGACCTCAGATAATGTCTGAACCAGGTCTTAAATGTGCATCTAAGTCATTGCAATAAGGCTACAAGGCTGACTTCAGCTTCTAATGAATACAAGAGCCTGTCACGTTGCCATCTTCAGCTGTCATGTTGTCATCAGCGTCCCAGATGATGGAGGGTCAGCATTCAAAAAGAACTTTTCTAGCAAGCTGGGATTTCTTTTCAAGATCGAGCCCAAGTGTGAATCCGCTTGTGCTGCGCCTTTTTGCGTGGAGATCGTTAATTTGGGTGCTGCGCTCTGCTGTATTCTGATCTCGCCTTGATCATTCAAGCTGTGTGCAAAAAGATCTGCCAAAAGGGGTTTGAGTGGCAAATGCTTGCCAAAATAATGGTGTGGCATGGCATCATCATACTGCAGACTCTTAGGAAAATGTTAACCAAATAAGGCATTGTTTACCATGTGTACCCAAATGCTGTGCTGGAGCCCTGATGGAAGAAGTTGGTTTCCAGTCTAAATAGGGGACATATGACCATAGGAAGATGGTGCATTTTGAAATCAGATGCTCCTGTTCCCTTTTTCTCTTTCCCTTTTTCATTGCAACCCGTTCCTCCAGAGGTGATCATACCTTCAAGCGCTCCTTCTGCTAAAGAACTGTTTTCCTAAGCCTACTGGCCGCATTCCAGTTTGGATAATTACACCCTTGGCCTAATTTATTAGTTTTATTTGTACGCTCTGATCCCCCCTTATTTTGCATGCCTCAGTACTGCACAGGCAATGGTGTGAAAACCTGCTTGCTTTTTAGGAGAAGGTACAGGCAGTTTGATTGAGATATACAGAGAAGACTTTAACGATCCCTAATTTGTGAAGCTGTTGTAAGAGAAGCCGTTCCCAGGCCAGTCTTGTTGGGAGCTGAACTGAAACAGAAATAAAAGTCAATGTGTGTTGCCGTTAAGATTGCTTTCAGACATCCAAGGAACAGTAAATCAGGCTGCTATGTTTCAGTAAACTCACCCATTACCCACTGTAAGAGCTCCAAAAAGTTCCTTTAGGGACTACAATGCTTAGAACCCCCCACCCAGCATGGTCAGTGGCCATGATGTGTCTGGGGAATTCTCAAAGTTGTAGTGCTAAAAAGGAACTTTCCCAAGCTCTGACAGTATGGTTAATGTCTTCTTAAACCTAATGATGGGAACAGATGAGCACTTGTGGTGCAGTACTGCAGTGAAGATTCTGCTCATGACCTGAGCAGAGTCTTCAATTCCAGGCTCAGGGAGCTGGCTGGAGGTTGACTCAGTCTCCCATCCTTCTGAGGTCGGTAAATTGAGTATCCAGCTCCCATGGGCGGGTGGGTGGCAATGTGTAGTCTGTATAATTATGTTGTAAACCATCCAGAGAGTACTTTAAGTGCTATGGGGTGATATATAAGCAGCACACTTTGCTTTGCTTTTAGATGACAGAAAAAGTAGACAACACTTTTGCAGACTATACCTGCCACAGTGATACTCAATGTTCCTTTTCCTTCAAGTCCAAAGACATGCAAATGGTCTAGAGATATTTCTCTTTCCTTGAGGCCCAGAGCGCAGCAGGTGCAATGGTCATTTGTGTTTGGGTCCCCCAAAAGAAAGAAAGAAAAGAATTGTTTTCCTGACCTGAGCAAATCTTGGTAAATTAAGCAATGGATTCTCTTTCTCTTTCAGTATGACTTTTGACCCTTCCCTAGCCAATGTAGTGAAATGGCCTGGAAAGCCAAGTTAAATGTTTTCGTCAGGCAGAAAAAGACACTATATATATCAAATCTTCCTATGTTCTAATAGCTGGCATAACTTAATCTCCTCTTTTTTTAAAATGTCTCGTTAAGTCAAGATTGATGATTATTTGCCAATTCTGCGATAAATTCTCTGCTTATCTAAAACAACTTATGTTTAAGATATATAATGCAAATGATTTTGTCCCATGTAATCAGATAGTAGTGATGTTGTTGTCATCTAAACACAAAAGCGGGGGGGGGGGGGAGAGAGTCTTTTTGTTTTGTTTTCACATTCTTTCTTGTATTCATCAGAAACTGGTCAGCCTTGCATCATAATTCCAAGGGTTTAAATGCATGGTTATGATCTAGTTCAGAAACAGAGCCTCTGAGCCTGTTAAAAGGCCTGGATAGTTTGGAACCCAGTGAGGTGAGGGTTTTGCTTCTGTTGTTCTTGTGGGAATCTGTGTACTAGCTCCATCTTATATTGTGCCGCCTGCCAGCTGAACTCAGAACAGAAGACATCAAATGGTGGTAGGGAGAGTAATTTTCTCATTTCCTAGTAATTTTAGTAGGTTGGTGGACTTTGAATGTAATTTTTGCCTTTATTTGCTTTTTTGATCTTATTGGTTTTTAGGAGAAGGGGTTCTGTGTAGAGTTTTTAAAAATATTTTTTTGCTTTTTGCCTTGTGTGCCAGGTGGGGTGCTCTCTCTGTTCAACTGATTTTAAAAAAAAATTAACAGTAAAAAAATTTACTGTTAAAATTAACCAAAAACATTTTTTTGGTTAATTTACTGTGCATTAAAAATGTTTTTTTTTAAAAAGGTGTATATTTTGGTGGAGTTTTTAAGGATATTTCTTTCTCATGTACTGTTGCTTGCTTTTGATTCCGTGTTGCCTTGCCTCTCTGCTTTTTTAAAAGTAGTTTGTAAGGGTTCTTTAGGGCTTTTTGATTGAGTCTCTGTGGCCTGTTTTTTTTTAAGTATAGTGGGACTGTGGTATCTGTGAGGGATCGGTTCCAAGCCGCCCCACCACAGATACCAAAAAGCATGGATAAAGAAACTCTCTCTATAGCATAATCTCTGGTTCTCTCTAGTGGCCAGTTCTTGGAATCATGTATTTCTGGGTTTTTTAATTTAATATTTTCAGGGAGCGGATAAGTGAAATTATAGTTACTGATCCCGTGGATACCACAGTCCTACTGTAGTTTTAAAGAGGTCTACGGCTTTTGGACTACTGGTGCCAGGAAATACAAATGGAAACTGAAAGAGCCAGACCCTTTCATGTAACGTGAAAAATCTGGTGCATGAAAAAAAAGACACACACCCAGAAAGAACCCCAAATGAAATAAACACTAAAGTTTTCTGTGCACACATCTCATCATTTACCTCCCACTGCATTGACCACCACCCACAAGAAAAGGCTTCCACGCCCTCCTGTTTGAGCACCAAATCCAGATAGTGAGCTCTTATAGATGAGCAGGGTATTCCCAGTGGCAGGATTTTTGTATCTCTTTGTTGCTTTTATCAATTTCAGGCTGTTGTACTGGTCAGTTTCAAATGGCTGTGTACCATCTCCTGCAGCCAATGAATTCAACTGTTTGAAACTGACCACTGTAAGAACTTGAAACTGACTAGAGTAACAAAGAGATATAAAAATTTTGCAGAGGATAATACTTCAAGCAAATGTAATCTTGCACAGGAAATCCATGAACAGGACAAAAAAGGAACAGTGCTCAGCATTTCTCCCTGCTGCTACTAGAGGAAATCTCCTTGTCTCTGTGGGGCCCCAGAGAGATTTCCTACCAGAGTGAAAAGTCAAAAACCTTTACATCCCTAGTCCCCTAGTCTGAGCATGCTTGCTTTGGGCCAGTGTAGCTCAGCAGTGCCCCCTAGAGCATCTGGTAACTCAGCATCATGGTAGCCAGCCTGACACCCCAACACCCTCCCCCAAAACATAAGGTGCCTGGGTTCAGCTAGATAACTCCTTTGAGTTGTAATGAGAATAGACCCAGAAATCAATTTTCTGATTAGCTAGATCAGCTACTGACCCTAGAAATGGAGCATATTACATTATTCGACAAAACATGTTGGTCTATGTTAAAAGACTGGCTTTACTGGAGTATAATTCCCACAGAATTGATAGGAGTTTGCTTACTTCTCAGTCAGAGGCCAAGGCACTCTCTTTGCAAAGACTTCTCCAATAAGGTGTGAAACCTTTGAATCTACTCATGTTAAGTAATTAACTAAGTCATCTGCCAGAGTAAGTAACTAGTTAGAGGAACTAAAAATGTTTGTCTCTCTCTGTATGGTTGTTTTCTTTCCATTCTACCCTCAATGAACTCATATTTGATATTTAGGAATTTGAAAATGTTGGTTTTAAAAGGGAATTGTTTACTAAAAGCTTTCTCACTTGAAGGACTTCTTGGTCACAAAATACTGCTTCTAATTATCAATTCAAGATCTCTGCTCTTTAATATGTTCAAATCCACCTGGATTCCTTACAAACAAGTGGAGTAGAAAATTTAAAGAAGTAAAGAAATACAAGGTGAATTATGCTTGAATCCAATGGATTAGCTGTGACTGATTCACCCATTGGTTTCTGTGGGACTGGAATCTGACTCCTTTTCTCTCTAGTGGGGCTGTCAGGCAGAAATCAATCAATGGGGATTTACTTGAAAATGAGAATCATAATACATCATGTTGTTGTGCATATTTAAAGCCTATAGTGTACAATGTATTTTAGATATAAAATATCCACAGGATTCTGACCAAATATAAGAGAGAATTTGGCCCTGTTCATTCCAGGAGCCAGAGCTCAATGAGTTAATTTTTCTGTCAGCTGCTCAGAAGCAGGTCAGTTATCTGTTAATGATCAAGAGCAAAATCTCAGCCCAGATTTTGGGAGGGAAAAAAACCACACAGTCTGCACAACTAACAGTTTGGCACAAGGATGGAGGAGAAAGCAGTGCCAGCTGACTGATGAGCACCCATCGTTTTTAATTAATTGGGTTGAAAAATGTTTTGTGTCAGGTTGAATTTAGGAACCCACTCAGCTGTGATTTTTTCAGGACATATAAAACATACACATGCACATCTCTACCTGTCTTTCTGTCCTTGTCAACAGATTCTGAAGCAATGTTGGAATACAATATATAGAAGAAAAACTGGATTAGAATGATTAGAGACTCAAAATATTAATCATGTAATGAAGATGTAAGTTTTGCTAATGAAAATGTGTTTTTTTGTGTGCATTGTTCCTTTAAAGTTTTTTTTACTTGGTTAACTTCTGTGGTTTTAATTAAGACACTTCAATGAATTATCTAAATAAGGACACTACTGGCATAAGTATAGAATTGAATGTCACAGTTGTATCACCTACAGACAACTGAAAGTCATACAAAACATGTTTACTGAATCGGATACAGGTTGTTTATATGTATTTTATCAGCCCTGGCTAACCCTTTTAGCTTCCCTTTGCATGTGTGTCAAATCATCACACACTCTTTTTATACAAAGAAGTTGTAGAATATATTTGGGTTGCTCTTTAAAATAAATGACTGTTTCTGTCAGCTACTCCTTAATAGGATCCATTCTCATAGATACTCTTTGTTCATTCTGTTATAGAGCTTCTGTCGAAGGGTTCTTTGTATTAACTTTTTAAAGTTACATTACAAAGAGGTTTTAAGATTTCCCAACAGGGTTTTTTTATTTAAACAGGAGCGTTTGATCTCAAACCTGCTGAGGCCTAGTGAAATCCTTACCAATTCTCCAGTTACTCTTCACTATTGGAATTTGAAAAGACCCACCTGAAGGATTTAACTCGCTGTATGGTTTCTGCCATCCTTTTAGATTGTTCTATTCATGTAGACGGTTAGGGGGTCTAGGGCACCCTTTGTGTTCCGTTAAGTAGCCTAAGGTGCCCTTTGCATAAGATGTACTCCTGAGGAAATAAAAACAGGGAGGAGACAAATCTATATACCTTATTTCCTGCTATCTCCACTTAAAGGGAGAGTGCAGGAGGTCTGCTTAACATCCTTTGCTACCTAAATACCTTTTGGACATGGAAGCTCAATAAAAGAACTTTCATTGCATCCATTACCCTACTGTGGCGCATAGCAAATTAGATTTAAAAGGGCCCTTTTCCCCTTACAGCTATTTCTATCATTTTCTTTAAATTTTCAATTTGGTGTCTAGTGACAGAATATTCCATAATGTACTTTAGAACTATATAACACCAATTATGCTAACTGTGAACGTTATTTCAAAAGAATTAGAGTTATATTAAGTTATAGACAAACCGTTGGGGAAAAGGTCAGGTTAGAAGCAGGGGGAAAAAAAGCTTTGTGAAAGTCAACTTCAGAAATTCAGTGATATGAATTTCCCTCCCCACCCCCCATTTCCTACATTTTGTAGAATGTGCACAGCATGGATTTCTTTTCCGAAATGGTCTTTGTTAATTAGATGAGAGTAAACTGTGTTCCCTTGTTATTTCACATCTATGTGTTTCTCCATTAAGACCTACTGTTGACTATTATCGGTTGTGCCGAAACATTATTTTTAATTTTGAGTCACTGAGTAGCACAAATCATTATCCAATAGTTGTTTTGTAGATAAAAGATCAGTTAGCTGAACAGCCTTGTAAGAGAATCATAAACAGAAAATTATGTTGTGCCTTCCAGGATCTTCTAACACAAAAGCTAGAGACTTTGTGGAATGGGCTATCCGTTCAAGTGGCAGAATTAAGCCGTAAACAAGAAAAGGCAACACGGAGCCCTTCTAATTTCTTTGTCCAGGCTGAGGCTCTTAATGTTGCACTTTGACAGGAGGAACCAAAAAGAGCAGAGGTGCTCTGTCACCAACTTCATAAACAATTCATTTATGAGACCCTGGTTTTAAGGTTGAAAGTTGATCAAATAAACTATATCAAAGCATTACATTATGTTCTCCGCCAAACATGTTAACTGGATTTTTTCAAATTTAGCTTATTTTCTTAGTTCTGTATTTCCCATAGTTCTTAGAGATAGACACAAACCCCCGGTTCAGCAGTTCATGCCAGTTCATCCTTTGGACAAACAGGTGTTCAGTGCTTCCCAGCCCTACCTCCTCTGGCAGCCGCCCACTCAGAGGCAGCACATAGAGGAGGCAGAGCAATAAAGCCAGGGTGCTGCCTCTGAGTGGGCACACGCCAGAGGAGGTGGGGCTTGCTCAGCTGAAAATATTGGTATGCACCTCTGATAGGTTCAAATACTAGAACATCCACCACTCTCATTGTTTTCTGTTGTGCTAGGTCCAGGATCATGAAAGCATAACCTCTCTGAAGCACAAGTTGGAGATTTTTGTTTTGTTTTTTACTTCCAAGTGAGCCTATAACTGACCAGAAAACAGCAGGTCCTGAATCTGCCCATGTTTTGGTATAGGCAGAATTCTCCACCATGCAGCCAACGCTAATCCTTGTTTAAGTCTGTGTTGAGCTGTTGAAGCCCATGCTCCAGTGTTCTCAGAGTGGGCATCGGGACTTTAAAAAAACCTAATTTTGACTGGATTGTACCCACTGCCCATTGATGATGCATATCTGCAGAACTCAAGCATCCAGCAATGCTACACAATTTGTTCCTATGAACTGTTTTCAAGTATTTTGGACATCTTAACTTCAGACTGACCATGCTTTAGGACAGGATACACATGGTGCTGACCAGAGTTTTGGACTATGACTCCCACAAGCTCCTGGCTGCATAACCCATGACTGACAGTTATGGAAAATACAGCCCCCAAATCCAGATGGCATCACATTGTTGAGACTATCCTCAGGAGTCTCCTTTATCAGAGGTATTGTATGTAACAACAGTAGAGGAGCTTGGCATGCTTTTAAAAAAGAGGCTTAACAGGTACTTATACTGCAATATTTTCAGCACAAGGAAAAGAAAGTTATTTTCCCAAGTTCTGAAATTTCTTGCAACTTACTCCTGCTTACAACTTTGATTTGCTGGTTTCTTGTATCTCATCATTTTAATCTGATGCTCTGTTCTTTCAAAGTAGAAAGGGTGCAGAAAGGGTGACTGTATATTACCCTGAAATCTTCATAGAAAAATATATATCAATGTGATATATAACTGAAGTACTAGTAATTTAACCGCTACTCTTAATTAATTTATGACAGTGTTTTACAAGTAACTTTGTGATACTGTCATTTTCTCTTATTTCTTCAGATGTCGTGTGTATTATTGCATGTTTAAAGGGTAACATATAAAATGCTTTGCATAAATAAATAGCTTCCAACTTGTTCATTTCTTCACTGCCTTAAAAAAAATGAACTGAAATGGATGCGATACATATTAGGATATTTTTTTAGTGTCGCGTGAAAAGCATGCACCCAAAGATCATATTCTGGAAGGTCTCTTGAAAACGAACTCCATGGGAGTTGGACATAAGGTAGACATGTCTCAGATATTTCTGGGACAAAGGTAGTGACATTAGTTTGTTGCAGCAAAACCAGTATCTTCAATAATTCTATTTTGCTGGATAGCTCAGTGGTTTAGGTCTCTGACTGCAGAGCCAGAGGTTGGGAGTTCAGTTCCCCACTATGCGTCTTTGATAGGGGCTAGACTCATTGATCCATAGGGTCCCCTTCAGCTCTGCAGTTCTACATTATTAAAGATTGAGGAAGTTAGCACAAGCTTTTGTAGATTTCATCCTGTGTCTTCAAATACATGTGAAGAAGTGGGCTATAGTTCACAAAAACTTAACCAAATCAAACTGGTGGTTTTTAAAGAGCCACAAGACCTCTCAGGTGTGTTTCAGAAACAGATTCTAGTATTTTTTTCCCCCACCTTTAATATTATACTGCCCAGCCATTATGGAACAGCTTCTGTTAGCAATGACATCTGTGCAGAAGGTTGGACTACCCTCCAGGAGACAAAATGCTGGCCATTCCAGGAGTGGTGTCTTGCATTCTATGCTGCATGCATATCACAGTAAATTTCAGGTAATGACCTGGTTGTGTCCTAAGTGGCTGGAAAGAAGAACTTCTATTCCCAGCTTTCTGTGCCATCTTCCCCTGACCTTTGGTAAGTAACTTAACCTGTTGTCCTCAGTATCCCCAGCAAAATGGGAATCCTTAATGCTTATCTAGTAGGATAACAGTGCTTAATACTTACCTAATGGGATAATAATGCTTACCTATCTACCTCATGAGAGTGTTGTGAGGATTAATTAGTTCATGTTTGTTAAGTGATTTGGGGAAGGTAAGGAGCACACAGCAGAAAAGCTAAGCATTATTAAGGCAGAACTGCTGTCTGTCTGTCTGTCTGTCTATCTATCTATATATCTATCTGTTCATTGTCACTTGACTGTTTGAAACTGTGGAAGTAGTATATATTTTAACTGATGGATATCCTTTTTGATGCTGTGAGGCCCATCAGCCGTGTCTTGGTCAAATGGAAGTCTCTACTCCATTCTTGAATCCATTATTAATGGTTTAACAACAAGTGGTTTAGAGTCCTGTCTCATTTCACGGAATCATAGAATAATTGAGTTGGAAGGTGCCTATATGGCCATTGAATCCAGCCCCCTGCTCAATGAAGGAATCCAGATCAAAGCAGATCTGACAAGATGTTTTTTCAATTTTCTCTTGAATGTCTCCAGCGCTCAAGCACTCACCACTTCCGGAGGTAATTGGTTCCATTGTTGTACTTGTTTTTCCTGATATTCAGCCTAAATCTGATTTCCTGTAGCTTGAGCCCATTATTACATGTCCTGCACTCTGGGATGATTGAGAACAGATCCTGCCCAGGACTTACACACCTCGCCCCATCACCTGCAGGAGCCTGAAGGGAATGCTGCCACATACTACTCCAGGGAAGCATATGTGATGATGTCAGCATGGTGAATGACAGATATAAAGGAGGACCTGCTATTAGGGGAGAAGGAAAAAGTAGGGATCCTTATAAGAGACTAAGTAGGCTGTCAAACAGAACCCAGAAAAAATGAGGAGGGGGAGAATAATTCTGGAAGAAGGAGGCTCAGGGACTGGGATATGAGATGGGGGCAAGGGACTTGTGGATGATGGGAAAAACCCAAGGAGGACCCAGAGGGAGAGACTTGGGGAGACACCCAGGAGGAATGGGCTGGGACCTAAATTATTGGACACAGGAGTCTCCAGAAGAAGAGGCAGAACCCCCCAGGGGAATGGGATTATATTTATAAAAAAGATCCTTGGTGGTGGACGTTTTTCTGGTACAGCTCCAGGTTCCAAAAGGTGAGGGTGAAAAACATGAGCACCCCAAGACCCCTCAGCAACCATCCTACTGGAGGGAACATGAGATGAAGGCTGCTAGAAAGGTAGGATAACTAAAGAAAATGCAGAGCTGACACTGGCAGAGAAAGAAACTTTAGGAGCATCAGTACCAGGAGAAGTTAGAGGAAGAAACCATGGAGAGCCAGGCTAATGTGATTGCTGGAGAAGAAGTTCATCGCCTAACTGCCCTCACTGCAAGTGCATATACCCTCCTTGTTAGGAGCAATCAGGAGAATGTCTTGTCCTGGTCATTGGTCTACAGCCTATAGAGTAGAAGGGCCCAGTGCTGGGAACTGGGCTCTCTACCACATCTTTGATGTCCTCAATGGATCGAACCGGGGGACCAGAGACTTTATGAACCAACCTCGGGCCAGTAGGGTAAACTAGGCCAGATGATTTTCCACAAAATTGGGTGGAATAGCTAATATCTTGGAAGACAGAAACAAAATTCAAAAAGATCTTGATAGACTTGAGCACTGGGCTGAAAACAGCAGAATGAAATTCAACAGAGGTAAGTGGAAAAATCTATATCTAGGGGGAAAACAAACAAACACAGTTACAAGATGGAGGATACTCGGCTCAGTAATACTATGAGTGAGAAGGATACTGGAATTGTTGTAGATCACAAGCTGAATATGTGCCAACAGTGTAATAGGGGTGCTAAAAGAGCAAATGCTATTTTAGGCTGCAATAAATGAAGTATAGTAGAAGTATAGTCTTCAAATCCTGTGAGATACTAGTCTTTACTCTTTCCCCACCCCTACAAACGGTGTTGAGATGGGGCGGTGGGGCTTGCCGACAGGGGCATCCATGTCCCTGTCCTCCTCATAGATACCTAGCTGATTCCTAGTTTGAATTAGCTAGATTTACAAAAAATATTTTTGGTCTCAAAATGGACTTTTCACTTTGAGCAAGCTCCAGTATGTAATAACATGTGTAAGAGCTGAACGTCAGCTGGATTGGAGAACTCCAATCTCTGCTCTTTACAATTACAATCAGGCTGATTTTTTTCTTCTTTTGCTTAGGTTAACATCAATCCATAGAGGTTGATACCATTGGTCCATTTTTTGAAAGTACACATTTTGTAGGTACATTTTGTTAGACAACGCCTCTTACTTGGGATAAAACTTTTAAATCCAAGAAATACAGAGAAGTTGAAATTTCTACTCCCCCTCTCCCTGATTTTTGGAAAGAAAAGCATATCTTTCAGCCTTAAGCTACAGAGAGAATTCCAAGAAAATACCTGAAATCCTGTTAAAATCCAGAGCATACCACTTAGCGTTGGCTCTTCCTATTCAAAAGAAGGGCCCAGTGCACTTGCAAAACCTGGATCTGCACATGAAATGCAATATATTGTTGGGATGAATACTAAATAAATTTAAATAAATAGCTTTAAGACCAAGACTTGCTTTTAAGGGGGAAACACAGGAATGAATGTGGAACATGCGGCTGAAAATAAATCCTAACCCCAAAGCCTTGCATATCCATTTTGTGTTATTCTCAACATTCCTTGTAATCAAAAGTTTGTCAAGGAAAATGGAATTGGTGGCAGGGTGTGGGGAGGATAAAGTTCATAAATACACATATCCAGTGGACCCAGAATCAAACTCATTGTCAGTTTGACAGCTGCCATAACAACCAAGACCTCTGACCAGGAAGTTAGCCTGGAAGTCAGGTTTTGTTTGCTGGAAAGGAAATGTTCCAGATTCATCTGCTCAGCAAATCAAGTGTTGGCTTGTGGACAGGAGATTGAATTTGATCCCACAAAAAAAAAGTAAACTGATGTATGATTGACACTATCAAGAGGGAGCTTTCCAAGTCACTGTTGAGAGATGCAGGATGGAATGCGTGCTTGTTACATCTACTTGGTTTTATGCTTGTGCTCTTTGGGAAACAGTTGGTCCCTTTCTCTTCATTCAGGAGTGGGAGAAGGAATAATTTGGAATAATCTGCAGACTTGGAGGGTTGTGATTTTCTTCAGTTATGGGGTCTGCGTTTGTAATGGTGGAACACAGAAGACAATGTTTCCTGTTGGAGTGCAACGAGATGGAGGTCCTCAATATGAGAAAATAAGGGAGAAACGAGGATTGTTTCCTTGGCTGGGATAAGTTACATGAGGAGCAGAATACCATTCCCCAAAATAGGGGAAGTAATGCCAACTTGGCCTTCCTTTCTTTTAGTGGTGCAGATGGCTTGGAGTCAGGAGGTGTAGGAGACCCAGCGCTGTAAACAGCCTCAGTAATTTAGTGCTAACAAAGTCCAGATTGTTTTGAGGATTCAGTTTGAGTGACTTGTCTGAGGTGACACATAGAAAGCCACCTAGTATCCTTCCAGAAGGGGGGAAAGGTAATTCTTTCCCCCACCTCCAAACTAGTTTCTGCTTGTGATATTCTAGCGGTCTCATAAAGGTATTACTCACCCTTGTCTTCGGATTGTGTTCAATGACCACACAGATTTGTTTTCTTTTTTGTTTTTTTCCCCCTGTTGTTCTTGTTTCCATAAGCATGTGACTCATTCAGTTGTGGCCTAAATTCTGCACTGAGAAGTAATGTGCTCTTGAGGGAAAATACTGTCTGCCTGTTCTAAGAGGAGCTGACTTCAGTACATATTTGGCAAATAAAATGGTTGTTTTGTTTGTTTGCTTGCTTGTTTGTTTGTTTGTTTGTTTTGTGATTGGTCAATTGTGAGACAGCAAAGCTTTCTGTCCTTGGCGTTTTAGGTGGATAGCCCTGAAAAGATTTGCATGGTCTGGGGTAAGAGGACGTATGGATTTGCCTTAATGTGTGAGCTGACCTTTTGTCACGTGAGCTATTACAGTTGTCGGCATTGCTTGAGATGCAGGTGACCATGCTGTTTTGTCACACTTCACACGACAAAGCCATCACCCTAAGAATATGGATGGATTGTATATATCTAAAGACCAACTTTTCATGGAATTTACCCATTGTTCAATCCATACCTTTTCTGGTTGTGACTGCCCCCCTGCCATAAAACCGCCCAAAAATTGAATTTGGAGATGGAAGAAATGTAAGTTAAAGCGCCCAACAATCGAATCAAGGACCACATTCTTGGTAGATTCATACTTTTATACGTTGACTCGGTTATAGGAGTCCAGCCGGACCCTGAGTCTGAGGGATAGGTGAAAGACAAATAGTGAATTCTGCCCTTTGAGGGGTTTGGCTGTACAAGGTTGGGCTGGGGTGGGTGGGGTGGAACTCCTTGATTTCTGTTTCCTACTGGGTCCTTTAAGGTTGTCATGAGGAAGTATTAAATGTTAAGCGTTACCTCATTAAACCTTCAGGAAGCTGTCTGCTTGTTAACCATTACCACGCATTTGCCTTCTCTTTACAAAACTGCAGAGGTTAAATATTAAACGCCTGCAGTGAAGGACACCTGTATTTGCTGGTCCCTTTATGCGAGTGTAGGAAAAAAAAAACCTTTACAGCTGTCTGAATTAGCATAATTAAATCCACATCAATTAAAAAATAAAAGGGGGGGAAACCCTCAATCACCTCTTTCCCCTTCACATGCAGATAGTGGCATTTGTCTAAGGTGCTAAGTCACAAAGGGACTTTTCTAACAGCTGAAAATCTGCCTGAAAGGAAGAGCAATAGGATTTGTATATTGTCCCATGGTTCACCTTAACTAGTGGAAGTGATTAGTGGGGGCTGTTCTGCCTAAAAAGGACTAGGGGCCCCATTTTGCATTTCAATTATTCTCCAGAGCAGGACTGCACAGTGGAGAAGTCCCGTTTTACAAGGTGCCTCCACTTCTATTGCTCTTTTATTCCTTCCCCCACCCCCAAGCGTGGTGTTGAGGTGGGGCGAAGACAGCGGTGGCGGGCCGGGCGGGGGAGCGTAAACAAAGCCCAGCATTATGGTTTGGTCTCTTTCACTCGTCCCCAATCCTACTTTTCCTCTCTCCAATTCCCCCCCCCCCCATGTGTTTTGTTTTGTTTTACATGGGGAAGCCCGGGTGACCCCAAGACAACGACAAGGCTGCTCTGTGTGGTGCGAGGAAAAGAGAATTCCTCCAGATGAAAACTGACATGGGGTTCAGGGGTTAATTTCTGGAACAGGCACATTTGCATACAAATGAAAAATGATGGAATTTCTCTTCTCCTAAATTTTCAATGTCATCAGCATCAAACAGCAGTCAGTGCTCCCTTGCTGTTTGAAGAATATTCATTACTTCAGAAGAAGGGGCACCTTGTTTGGTATTAATCTCTCTGCAGGTCAATGACTTAATTTGCTAAACTTCATCTGAAGTGCCATTCACTTTCAGAGTTCTCCAGTTATTCTTTGTTATTTTTCATAACATGCTCTTAAGGCTTCTTTTTGTTACCAAATTAAAACAAAAGTGTAAGGGAATACACTTCTCCAGTAAAATGGGAGAGGGAAAGCGAGGGGGAGGGGAATGACGTTTTAAAAAAATAATAATTCCTGTAATCAAATTTATAAACTGCCCATCACTTTCTCAAATTAATCACCATACTGATCGTATGGCTGGCTGATACTTCATCAATCTGTAGACAGATCTATATCTACCTTTGTAATATGTGTGCATGATATATTTTATTAATTACAGTTATATCCTGCTTTTCTTCTAAAGATCTCATGATGAAGTGCATAGTTCCACCCACCCACTTCGCACTTTCTCTCTCTCAACAACTGCCCTAGGAGGTAGGTTAGCCTGAGAATTAGTGACAAGCCCAAAGTTGGTTACAGAGCTTCATGGACAAATGAGCCCATCTCTTTTGAGGCCTGGTCTAACACTCTGACTCCATGCCTAATAAGAAGTCTGTGTGAATGTGCGTATACACTTACATATAGAGATATATTCTGAAAGAGAAGACCACCCTTTTTTGTAGAAAAGTATATGCCCAATGGGACATCTGTTCTCTTGGGGGAGAAGGTTTTAGGATGCCATGGCTCTAACAAAAGATAACCACCAAAACAGTGATTAGTCCTCCAAAGAAAAACTTAATGTCCCTTTGAGCTAATTCCTTTGAAAGTCCTTACCTAAAGAGGGTCATAACTGAACCTGTACTTAGCAAACCTCAAGGTGGCACATCTTCTTTTTGCACTTTCCTTTGAGTATATATAAAGGGCCCTTAGCCTATATTTTCCCTCTGGGTTTCATTGTTGTCTGGATTGTTGGGAAACCTTATCAGAGGAGTGCAGAGCTTCTTGTATCATCGTCTATCTCCTCATCTTCATAATTTACCCCATAGTCACTGGCCTATTTGTATTGATTTTAGGTCTTCCTTAATTTTTACAACAAGGGACGTGGTGGCGCTGCGGGTTAAACCGCAGAAGCCTCTGTGCTGCAAGGTCAGAAGACCAGCAGTCGTAAGATCGAATCCACGGGACGGAGTGAGCTCCCGTCGCTTGTCCTAGCTCCTGCCAACCTAGCAGTTTGAAAGCATGTAAAAATGTGAGTACATAAATAGGTACCACCACGGTGGGAAGGTAACGGCGTTTCGTGTCTAGTTGTGCTGGCCACGTGACCACGGAAACTGTCTACGGACAAACGCTGGCTCTACGGCGTGGAGATGGGGATGAGCACCGCCCCCTAGAGTCGGACACGACTGGACTAAATGTCAAGGGGAACCTTTACCTTAATTTTTACAAACAGTGTAAACAAGGCAATACAACATGAACTAATATAAGTAAAGGAAGGAAAGAGGGCTCTGAATTAAGGGAGAGAAGAGGAGAAACTGAATAGAGAGAAGAAGAGGTGAGGAAGAATAGAGAGAGCATATTTATATAAATCAGCAGCAGTCTTCTGCATGACTTCCAGGTATTGTGGCTTGACTACGATTTGTGGAATTGAACTTATTGAATACATACTGTATGCCATCCTTCCTCTATCTGCACCATTAATATACGATCATAGAATAATTGAGTTGGAAGGTGCCTATAAGGCCATCGAATCTGCCCCCCCCTGCTCAATGGAGGAATCCAAGTCAAAGCAGATCTGACATATGGTTGTCCAGTTTTCTCTGGAATGCCTCCAGCATTGGAGCGCTCACCAGCTTCTAAGGTATTGGTTCCATTGTTATACTGCTCTAACAGTTATGAAGTTTTTTCTGCTAGTCAGCCTACATCTGGCTTCCTGTAGTTTGAGCCCATTATTACATGCCCTGCACTCTGGAATGATCGAGAACAGATCCTACCCTCATCTGTAACCTGCATGCTGACTGGGGGTACTGACTGGGAATTGCCCAACACACTTAGGGTGTGCAAAATTGGCAAAGGCTGATGCAAGCTACAGGACAAGATTTTAGCTAAAACATGCTTATTTGTCTTTCTGTCTGCCATGCATAGGTATGGTTTGAATTTAGAGCAGTACATCGTGAAACTCCACAAACTAGATGCTCCTCCAGGTGGAATTGGTGGAACGTCCCCCCCCCCATGACATAAATTTCCCCTTCTCCTTGCAGCCTGCTATGCTGCTGAAGATTTGCTCTAGAGCACTGGTTCCCAAACTTGGGTAACCCATGTGTTCTTGGACTGCAATTTCTATAAACCTTGACCAACACAGCTGGTGGTGAAAGCTTCTGGAAATTGCAGTCCAAGAACACTTGGGTTACTCAATGCTGGGAATCACTGATCTAGAGGTTCAGGGAACCAGCCCCAACAGTGAGTGATCTGGTGTGGTAGATGCAAGGGAGGGAGAATCAGTGAACAGGGACCTTCTTCTAGGTGATAGTTCCCCTGCTCTTCCATTCATAGAGGACCAACTCTGGATTCAGTGCATTGGCAAAATAAGTAAAAGTGACATAAATGACTGTCACAATGGTGGCAATATTTGGGGCAATATTCAGCTACCAGCACTGCAGCTCCTCCTTTGCCACTGTCCTTCCACCTTCTGAGTACACCACAGATTGTCTCTTAGGCGACTAAGTTAAAGTAGCAAAGGCAGGATGAGAAGATCTGGAGAAGTTAATTTTTTCTGCTGAAAGACTGTTCCTTCCAACAGAAAATTCTTCTGATGGCAGCGCAATATTGTCCGAGTGGGAGGCAGATGGCTTTTGGGGGGCAGGCAGTTGTGGTAGTGGAAGGGTTTCTGTCTGGTCCTGATGGTGAATCACCAAAATTTCTGTCGGGCTATGCTTAAATTCTCGCTCTCAAAATAATAATAATAATAATTTTTAAAAAAATCAGATCCTAATCTCAAGCATATCGGTTTCTAAAACATAGGATGGAATAATTATTCTGAGGTCTGAAAAGGCACGGAAAGACATCCTGAAGCCTCACAACATTTCCTGCTTCTTTGGTGGCTTGCTTGAGGAGAACTCTGAGGCAACAGACGGAATATTTCCAAGTCCAGATACCCTGTTTAGACAAGGAGCTTTATACTGATTAGAATCTGCTGTCACCTAATATTGTATAGTAAATATCACACAGACATAATTAGAAAATTTGGTACAATATTTAGCTCTGGTCCCTGTGCACCAGAATTGTTTAACTACTGAGGAATTGGAGCCTGTTTGCATCCCAGTGTGTTCTGAAATGCAGACTTCAAAGAAAATGTTATATCTCCCAACTCCAGCTCATGAGTGTGTTGGAAGTACAATACAGAAAGGCTTAACAATCCCTGCTGAGGAAAGGGCAATTTGACACCAGAACTACTGTGAAAACTGCTATTGCAACACTGGTCGGCAGAAAGTGCTTATTAGATAACTACAGCTAAGACGGTGAAGCAAAATGTACCCAAGTCATTTGGAAAAATCTGAGTAGCGCAACACCAAGCCAAGTACAGTAGGACAGGCTTTTAAATATATATATATACAACTTTGTATTTCTCCTTCATAAGTTTCCTCAGTCTCCCTTTGAGTTACAAAAATGGGGGAAAGGGGGGGACCTACTACATTACAGTAATAACTCTAGCCGCCTAGAGTGGTCATAATTGACCAGATAGGCGGGGTATAAATGAAATAAATAAATAAAATAAATGTGCAAAAATGAAGCTTCCAGAACCTGATATTTTAAGTCCCAAATAGTTCTTGACAAACATGTTGGCATCTTCATTTTATCACTCACGAGCCATACGGCATGTTTTGAATTGGTTAGTATATGTTTGTCCTCCTTTTGGAGCAAGGCTCCAAGAATCCATGGGCATCCTTGCAGCACCTCTGGGAGTAAGTAATGCTTCTCTTTAGAGGTTGCCCTAGTGAAAGCGTGTCACAGTAATACAGGGTTAGATGTCCGGAACGGGATGTGGTTGGCCCCCTAGCCAAAGCTGAGCAAAAGTTGACATGGAGTACTCCTGCTTTCCAGCACTGTATTTTATAATGTTTACTCTGAGTTCTTCTAATTCTCTTTAAAACGATAGCTTTGAAATACCCCCTTTTATGTTGCGTTGCTAAATAACTCTCTCCTTCATGTTACCAGAAAACTCCTTGCATCCCTTATGTGCTTGTGCTTGTGACATGTTACACTGAGTGGCTGTCAAGATAAGGTACAGTAAACTCCAGATAATTCCATTTAATTTGGCTCCACATGGCTTAGATACAGGAAAGGAAACGGTAAGGGGTTACTTCGCCCTCCCTCCATCCCTCCCTCCCTGCATTCAGTTTTAGCATCTCAGTGGTATAGCACCAGAAAGGGAATTTCACTTGCAAAATCCTGTGAGCAACAACACTTAGGAAAATGTCTGTATACAATTGTTTAAGGAACACAGGGTTACTGACACAGATGCCAATTTGGGAGGGCATATGGAACATTTACACTTGCCTTTTCATTCTTTCTTGCTACAGCTGGTGCTGATTTAGTATGTGAAATTTTACTAGCAGGAGTGCTAATCAAGATAGAGATTCTGTGAGGATTTAGTCATTTATGTAAAGGGGAAACTATGGGTATCATTAAAAAGTAGGAGATTCTCTATGGGAGGAACATTATCATTATCAACCTCATTTTTAAACTAAAGAGGGAGAGAGAATGGCCTTGTAAGTACCGTTAGAGGAGTGAAAAACCTGAGTCTTCTCTCTTCTGATGTTCAAAGACTATTAACAGCCACGGCGGAAAGTTTTGAGGTGAGAGAAGAATTCTACATGGATTATGACTTTGGGAAGTAAAGGACAAAAGAATGGATTTATCTGGTGTTTTTTCTTTTTTTCCTTTATGGGACTTTGAGCATGTGGGAAAAGAAGTGTCTAAAGAAACGAATCAGATTCAAACCTTGAGCGAGAGTGGTACGTTTTGCCAAATCAGCAGTTAAATTCACTGAGTTTAATGGGGGCTTATTCCCAAGGAAGTGTGGGTAGAATTACAGCCCAAAGCATACTACAGAGAACATTGCGGTTTCTGCAAGCCTGTTGGCAGGAATATAAGAGGAATTTATAGAATTGGCACAGTCTCCCTCTGCCCCTGAGAACTGAATGTCAAAAGTTAGGACTTGGTCCCAAGTTCCCCTACTTTGCACACGTTTGTACCTCAGTACCTCAAGTCTGCCTCAAGTCACCTACCCAGCTAAGGGTGGCAATAAAGCAAAGTTACTTACTGTGTTTCCTAGTCTGGAGTAAGCGGCTGCTTCTGCATACAAACTTCATCCTTCTTTCTTCTTTTCTTTGCATACCATGAATGGTTTTGCTATGGAATACATGAGCCTGCACTTCATTTTAACATGTATATATATATATTGCAGAATCTTCTATTAGGAAACTCGGTGTTCACAACTGTCTGAATACTCCATAAATGACTCATACAGTTATGAGGCTGTGGGGTTTTTTTTAACCACCCTCCCTTTCTCTGATGGTATTAGTTATTTACTGTGGGTCAACCCAAATTTATTTTGGTTTAGATACTACAGTAAAATTTATATAGGAAAAACCCAGCTCATGTGCTGGAATTCTTCAATGTAAACTAACAGAAAGCTTCCTATCTCCCCACCCAACCCTTTTCAGGTCCTGAGGCTCCCTGGGGCTCTGACAGTGGGGAACCAAAAGGAAGCTCTGGGGAGCCTCAGAATCTGAAAAGGGAGGGGGAAAATAGGGTTCTTTCCATTCAATATTTCCAGTGCTTGATTTGAGTTATACCTGTGTAAATTTATGCAACAGGATTTCGCATTATATATTGCAACATACGATTGTGCCTGCAGAACCAGGCTCCTACCTTTTATCCTGTGACAAGCCAAAAGGTCATACTAAGGTTGGCTAATCTTCTTTCCTGGCAGAATTATTTTCAGTCTGGACGGGCACACAATTGTGCTCAAGAGGCGTCAGAAATCACAGTTGTGTGCTAAATCTGCTGCACAGGTGGCTTACCAGCAAAAGAGACCTGAATGCTAAAAACAAGTAGGCATCTGGTGCCTGAGGTGACTCCTTGCATACTAGAGAATATTCTGTTGGTGCCCCATGGGATGGCTACCAGCTGCCCACAGTTATGGCTTCAATATTAAGGCAGAACATATTAGTTGGAGGTTTTGGACTAAGAAAGAGCTGTCTGGCTTCTTTCCTTGGATCAGGATAGAATTTAGAGACTACAAAGAGGACTTGAGGTTCTCTACCTATGTGTGTGAGGAACACACTTGAGTGTGACAATGCCAGGGGTGGATTGTGTTCTGAATTGCTTGGCATTTTCAGTCACCACTAAATAAACAAAAAAATTGTCTCCAACAATACCGGAATTAACTTTAGCATCTTGGCCATCGACCTTGATATGAAGGTCTTAGGAAATCTAAATAGCCAAACTTTAGCCTATGGTTATCCAACACATGCGGCAAAGGAAAGGGAAAATACAATGGCAGAGAGGAACACAAGAGGATTATTTCAATTATCTCAGAATTAAAGGACTAGGGTAGGGGAAACATTTCCATCCTAATTTCTCCAAGTATATATAAACCAGGTAGAGATGGACACCACAGGTGTCGTATGGGCACCTTGGATTCTGTGCCCCACCTCCTACTGCGAGTGCCCACTTAGAGCTGGAGGCAGGGTAAGGAAGCCTGAGTTGCTGCCTCTAATGGGGTGCTCACAGGCATGGAATCCAGAACGCCTGTGCAACACCTGCGGGCCCAATCCACTGAAATGTGCCAAGGTGCTAAAGTGCCCATCTCTATTGCAACACAGCAAAAACAAATTCTTGCTGCATAAAATTGTAATATGTAAATGTGTCAGCCTAAAACTCTTGGGTGTTCCATTTGATCATGAAATGTAATGGTGAGTGGGAATACAACTTTTCAGAGTCCTACATAATGTTATGTACATGGAAGCAAGATCCATCAGAGGAGGGACTAGCAGGGCCCTCTGGCTGCAGTCTCAAGCTTGAAGGAGCTTCAAATGTTGGCTACTGTTTGGTGGCAAATTTGTGCAGGGGAGCAATAAGAGACCTTGCCAGAAGGACAGACTTTGGCCTTAAGCTATATCTTCCATTTCTTTTTCTAAAAAAACACACCATACGGCCACCAATTGCAGACATTGCTGCTGTGCATAGTAACTCACAGGTGGCAGTTTTGTTAGTGAGGAGCAGTTGGTTGCTTTGAGCAAGGGGAGGGGCTTCAAAAATTTGAAAGTTGCCCAGGCCTCACTGAGGCTGCCAGAGCATCTCCATGGAAAATACAATAAACCCCAACCAATATGGAAGCCATCATAGTGTCATGTGACTTTAACCTTTCCAATAGGACTTCAGTGGTATACTTCTACATTGTTACTGTTACTACCACTAGATGTATGTATGTTTCTTTCCTCTCACAAAGGGAACGTGGGGAGGCTCAGAGTAATATTAAATAAAAGATGAATACAAATAAGACATGAAGCAAGATCAGCTATTAAAAGAGAGTGAAAGGCAGAATTTAAAACAATTTTGAAGCATAATTTAAGAACACATCACTAAGAAAGGTACAGCCCCCAGCTGGTAAGAAGATGTTTTTTCCAGCAACTCCCTTCCATGAGATGCTGGCCTGGCCTCTTCCCTGCGGTCATTCCAAGGTCAGGTAAAACCTTTCTCTTCAGCCCAGCATTTAGTAAGTAACTGTTTGCCAGGCAAGGGGTTTTTAAGAGGGCGATGCAATACCTTTTTAAAAAGTGTCCCTTTAAATTATTTTTGATTCTTTTTTGTCAATAGTTTTAATATACAATATGTTTAATTGTTTTTATTGTAGATTGGTATACAACAAAGCAAAGAAGTCACAGGCACCCCAAAGGAAGCCTTTAAATAGAGGCAATTTGCTGCTGCACCTTTTTCGTGGGCTCGGTTTGCTGAACTGCGACGAACCGCTGAACTGCAGTAAGTGCCCATCTCTATTGTGGATCGGTCAAACACACAAGTCTAGTACAAATGTTTTATAGCAATTTTAGTTTATTCTATATATCTGTTATACTTAAATGTTTCAAAGTTTTACCAAGACTATGGGAATATTATTTTCAGCTACTGACACACACAAGGGAGAACAACATTCTTACTTTGCATGGTTTTTTGTACCATGCTTGAGCTGCTGTATACACATTCTCAGCACTTTTATCATAAGTGAATGTTCTGTATGTTTTCAGTACAACATGTTAAGTGCATCTACCTTAGATGACAAAGATTTTTCCATACATATTGGAAATGGAGTGTGCATAGTAAAGAAAGATAATGAAGTATATTTTCAAGCTTTTAAATCTAATGATGTCTTTCTGCAGCACAAGCCCAGAGAGAGGAATGACACCAGCCTGGAGCTCTGTCAGTCACTTTGCACACAGCAATTCAAAGGCAATCCTCCAGCTACAGAACCACAATCTTGCTGTGGGTATAAAGGTAAACCTATTTGATGCAAATAACACAACCAGGTGCATAAGCTGTATCACAGAAAAAGATGGAACTAAGGCCCGAGAGAAGGAACACCAAGGTGCTGGATCTAATACACAGTGACTTGTGTGGACCACTCAATGTGCCATCACCAGGACACAACATATACATTTTAAAAATTGTGGATTATTTTTCAAGGTACTGTGACACCTATCTGCCGAAGGAAAAGAATGAGACACACAACACGCTCGAGAAGTATGTGTTCACGGTGAGCAACAAATTTGAGAGGACACCATGGCATTTCAGATGGACAATGGTGGTGAGTACCAAACAGAAAAGGCACAAACTGGACTCTAGAACAGAACAGAAAAGACTATTTTGCTTGGCTATGCTCCTGGTAGTAAAAGCTATAAAGTAATGAACTCAAAGACAGGTGAAGTCAGCAGAAAGTATGTGGTTCATTTTGATTAACAAAAGAAACTTGACAAAAGAGGGACTGTGTTAGATGGTACTATGTTGAGCCTCTCCTAAGCATAGTAGTGTCAATGCCTTCACAACCTGAGACCAAGCAAGAACAGGAAGACAACGACATCCAAAATGAGAAGAAATTGAAAAGAAGTAGTAAGAGAAGCCCTTCATGGATCACTGCCTTGCCGTGGCGAAGGGGCTTGAGTAACTCAGAGAAGCTATGGGCTATGCCGTGCAGGGCCACCCAAGACGGACAGGTCATAGTGGAGAGTTTATTTTATTTTATTTATTTATTTAACTTATATGCTGCCCACACTACCCAAAGGTCTCTGGGCGGCTTACAACATTTAAAATACAATAAAAGGACAAAACAATTAAAATGCAATTAAAATATATTTTAATTCTGACTAAACGTGATCCACCTGGAGCAGGAACTGGCAAGCCACTCCAGTATCCCTGCCAAGAAAACTCCATGGACAGAAGCAAAAGGCTAAAAGATATGACGCTGGAAGATGAGCCCCTCAGGTCGGAAGGCATCCAACATGCAAACACTCTTTTCCAACAACACAAGAGGCGACTCTACACATGGACATCACCAGATGGGCAATACCGAACTCAGATTGATTATGTTCTCTGCAGCCAAAGATGGAGAAGCTCTATACAGTCAGCAAAAACAAGACCTGGAGCTGATTGTGGCTCTGATCATCAGCTTCTTATAGCAAAATTCAAGTTTAAACTGAAGAAAGTAGAAAAAGCCACTGGGTCAATCAAGTACGATCTAAACTAAATCCCTTATGAATACACAGTGGAAGTGAAGAACAGATTTGAGGAACTAGATACATCCTTCTGCTTCATTGACTACGCAAAAGCCTTTGACTGTGTGGACCACAGCAAACTATGGCAAGTTCTTAAAGAAATGGGAGTGCCTGACCACCTTATCTATCTCCTGAGAAATCTATATGTGGGACAGGAAGCAACAGTTAGAACTGGATATGGAACAACTGATTGGTTCAAAATTGGGAAAGGAGTACGACAAGGCTGTATATTGTCTCCCTGCTTATTTAACTTATATGCAGAATACATCATGCGAAAGGCAGGACTGGATGAATCCCAAGCCGGAATTAAGATTGCCGGAAGAAATATCAACTACCTCAGATATGCAGATGATACCACTCTGATGGCAGAAAGTGAGGAGGAATTAAAGAACCTCTTAATGAGGGTGAAAGAGGAGAGCGCAAAAAATGGTCTGAAGCTCAACATCAAAAAAACTAAGATCATGGCCACTGGCCCCATAACCTCCTGGCAAATAGAAGGGGAAGATATGGAGGCAGTGACAGAGTTTACCTTCTTGAGCTCCATGATCACTGCGGATGGTGACAGCAGCCACGAAATTAAAAGACGCCTGCTTCTTGGGAGGAAAGTGATGACAAACCTAGACAGCATCTTAAAAAGCAGAGCCATCACCTTGCTGACAAAGGTCCGCATAGTCAAAGCTATGGTTTTTCCAGTAGCCATGTATGGAAGTGAGAGCTGGACCATAAAGAAGGCTGACCGCCGAAGAATTGATGCTTTTGAATTGTGGTGCTGGAGGAGACTCTTGAGAGTCCCCTGGACTGCAAAGAGAACAAACCTATCCATTCTGAAGGAAATCAACCCTGAGTGCTCACTGGAAGGACAGATCCTGAAGCTGAGGCTCCAATACTTTGGCCATCTCATGAGAAGAGAAGACTCCCTGGAAAAGACCCTGATGTTGGGAAAGTGTGAAGGCAAGAGGAGAAGGGGACGACAGAGGACGAGATGGTTGGACAGTGTCATCGAAGCGACCAACATGAATTTGACCCAACTCCGGGAGGCAGTGGAAGACAGGAGGGCCTGGCGTGCTCTGGTCCATGGGGTCACGAAGAGTCGGACACGACTTAACGACTAAACAAAAGTAAGAGAAGAGATAGAAGCACTAAACGAGAATGAAGCCTGGACCCTGACTAAATGATCACCCGGCAAGAAAGCCAATGGGTGCAAGTGGGTCTTTAGGGTGCAAAAAGGTACAGAAGGAACAGTGGAGCACTACAAGGCAGGACAGCCAAAGGGTTCCTACAGAAATGTGGAGAAGACTTTGATGACACCTCTGCTCCTGTTGTCAAGCACAGCACTTTAAGAATGCTCCTGGGTGTAGCAGCCTCCAAGTAGAAACAAGTCAAGCACCTAGATGTGGAGAATGCATTCCTACAGGGAGAGATTGCAGAGGAGCTGTATGTGGAACAGCCACTGGACGTCATTAACCAGAAACATCCTGATCTTGTTGACAGACTACAGAAAGGCCTGAATGGACTGAAGCAAGTAGCTTGAGCCTGGAACAAGAAACTGAAGAAGAGGTTACTGCAACAAGGTTTCAAGCAAGGTGATGCAGATCAATGCTCGTACACCAGAATCAGAAATGGATATTAAAATTTTATTCTTGCTTATGTTGATGAGCTAATTGTAGCTACTTAAAGGAAACAGGAATACAAAGAGATTGTACACCATCTTAATGAAGAGGTAGAAATCAAAGAGTTAGGGGATGCAACATACTATTTGGGCATTCAAATTGAAAGGGAGGCAGATGGCTCATATTTGCTGAACCAGAAGCAAAAGATAATTGAGCTTGTGGACACACTAGGCCTCCAACATGCTCACACTGTTGCAACACTCATTGCAACAGACTTTCTGAAAGGCAGAGAGGAGAGTGAATCTCTACCAAACAACAGCAAGTACAGAACATTTATAGGAAAGCTTTTGTACTTAACAGTCATTGCTAGACCTGACATAGCTACCACTGTAAGAATACTGAGCAGAGAAGTTAGTTTACCAACACAGGGTGACTGGACGGCTGTCAAAGGAGTAGCTAGATATTTGAAAGGAACTATGGACTTTACGCTAAGACTGCCAGCCAGCAGAAACCCAAAGCTTGTAAGGTGCACAGATGCAGAATGGGCAGAGGATAGCATAGACCATTGGTCCACCAGTGTGTTCCTGTTTTTGTATGGCAACGGTTCTGTTTTGTGGGTTAGTCATAAACAAGATGTTGTGACTTTTAAATCAGTCTGCCAAAGAGGAACACTTACATTTAAAGGGAGTGACAAATGTATATGCTTCAGATAGTATGTAGGCAATGCTGAACAGAATTAGAGTGGAGTAAACCAAAATAGAAGAGGATGTGAAATGTGAAAATGGGGTGAGGAGCTCACTGAGGGGGGGAGGCAACACCTACAGAAACAACAGGATACAACAGGAAGGTCAGCCTGTCTCAACCTGCCACCTCCAGATGTGCTGAACCATATCTCCTATCAACCTAGGGCAACATTGCTGTTCTGCACATCTGGAGAGCACCAGGCTGGTGTGTACTCTACTGAACAAGATGAACCTAATGATCTGGTTCTGAATGTATGTAAGCTATGGAGTTTGGTACCACCTCAGCTGTCATGGCTCCATTCTACAGAACCAGGGGACTATCTGATCATCCCTGAAGCACTAGAGCTCTATAGCACAAGTGGATCACCAAACTACAAACTCCAGGATTCCATGGATAGATGCATGACAGTTAAAGTGATATTACATCTCTGGGACTGTGTAGTTTAAACTTTCAGTCTAGGATAGTTATTTTCAAAGTTTGGAAATGTTACTTTTTGGGCTACAACTCCCAGAATTCTCTTGTAACTATGGCCATGGAAACTGAGAAATTCTGGGAGCCATAGTGCAAGAAGAAGAAGAAGAAGAAATTTCCAAACTCTGCCCTCGACATCCAACTCCATTCAAGTTTGTAAGAAATCAGGTATTTGAAACCTGATTATTTCAGGATTGAGCATAGCTGCTTTCTTCCCAAAGCCTTATAAATGTAAATGCTGGATGAGTGAAATTCCAAAATAGCACAAGGAGTGACTACAGAAAGGGGGCAAGAGGTTCTGATAATGGGGAAATAAACTGTGAGAAGTTCTGATCCTGCCAGAAGAAGGAGAGCAGCTGTGGGTGAGAAAACAAAACACCTTTTGTTGACAGTTAGGTTTTTGTTGAGTACTCTGAGCAACACAACACACACACACACACATGCACGCGCACAGAGAGACATCGTGGAAGGTACTGCTCTGTACAGAATGACAGAGGGAGGAAAGAGGGGAAGAAAGGAGAGAGGAAAAACAAGAAAATAGAAACCTGTTTCACTACAGTTCTCGGGGGGGGGGGTGGAATTACAGATTATGAACATCCGTAGTTAACAAACAGCTTTGAAGCAGGGCAGGTAGATTTGTGGAATACTATGACTGTCAGCTAAATTGACAGCCATAGGCAGTGTACCCCTGAGTATCACATGCTATTCAGGAAACAATAAGGGGGAACAGAAGCTTTCATACTTGTCTGTGGGCCTTCTGAGAACATCTGGCCGGCTACTATTGGGGAGGAGACATGCCTGCCTATATGGGCCTTTGGCTTCCATGAGCATGGCTTTCCTGATGTTTGTCATTGCCAGAGATGGGCAAAGTTCTTTTTTGGGGGTAAGGGTGGAGTCTACAGGTTCAAGAAATCCACAGTCAGCATGGCTACTGTTGGTTGGGGGGATTTTTGGACTTTGTGGTCAAAAAAAGAATTCCTCCCCACCCTCATTGCAATAGCTATGCTGTTTTATTCAGAAGGTTACTGTCTCTCAGAATAAAAATCAGCATAACATGAAAACTGCATGCAAAAATCTATAAAGCCTGTCCACGGTGAATGGTGCACCAGGGGGTGGGGTGGGGAAGGACTGCCCAGCACCTGACAGCCACAAGGCATGACATGTGAGACATGCCTGGCTAAGTGGGTCACAAGCTCTAGCCATGGCTTGGTAAACTTACTCTTTTTCGACGACAGTGAATGAATGAATGTACTCAGCAAAGCAGCATGAAACTGTATGCAAGATGATGATGATGATGATAATAATAATAATAATAATAATTAATAATTAATAATAATAATAATCACGTGCTATCAAATCAATTTGACTTATGGAGACCCATTTAAGGATTTTCTAGGTAGAGAGTGTTGGAGTTTTTTGCAACTTTGCATGCTGCCTTTAATATGTTTGGCTAGAAAAGATCTTTCTGGGCTGGGTTGACTGTCAATCTATCCAGCACTAACCAATTGTTCCTTCCCTGCCTCTGAATTCAAAGAGAACCCAACTGCTTTTCTCAGCTCTCCCCCCACTCTCTTGGGTCTGCTGTTGAAAGCAGTCATGTTTATCAGTTTGCTGCTTGATCTGCTCACAACTGTAAATAAAGCAAACAGCTGTTATTCTTTCTCTTACAAATTTATTGAGAATGTAAGTGCCAGTTGATGAGTAAAATGGGTGGACCAATCTAGGGAATTTGAAGCTATTCTGCTCTGTGAATCCTTGTACTTCTGCTTTGCAGCTAGAGGAATTCAACCAAAATGCAAAACTCTGTAACAGAGAGAATTCAGAAGTATTCTCTCTTCCCTTCTTCAGGGGGACTGTGCAGCTTGCCCAAGGCCACATAGGCTTGCTCATAGGAGGCACAGTGGGGAATCAAACTCCCAACCTCTGGCTCTGCAGCCAAATACCTAATTCACTGAGTTATCTAGTCAGCAATGCATAGAGACAGACAGAAGGAGCTATCTGCCTAAAATGAGCAAGCAGCAAATCGGTTTCACAACTTGTAAGGTAGGATACTCTGGGAAAGTAAAATGTACCCTATGTCATAGTGTGACACCACTGAGAAGACAATAACATTGTGTTTAGTCCAGAGCACTGGTCAGATGCTAATGCTCAGTGACTATTTTCCAGCAAACCAGTCAACACCAAAGGCCTGGAGATAGGGGACTTCTGTATCTAGGCTCCCTCCTTACCCATTAAAGCCCCACCACACCTTTATGGAACTGTTTACAGGATAGCTGGATATTGTGGCAGCTACCTTGAGAAGTGTCATTATCTCCACTTCTCTTCCACAGAAATGTGCATCATGTTGGGTAATGTTGATTACATGTCAGTCACAGCACATTAGACAATCTTCCAGCCTGCCAGTTCTGCCAGGCCCATCTCCAAGCTAAGTGTCATCAGGGAAATTGTAATGCTTCTGAATGAAGGGGTCGAAAAAGAGAGAGATTACATAGCAGAAAACGTGCAAGTGGACTTTGAGCTCAAAGGTAAATGACCTTCCTCTCAAGTACCCATCACAGAAATGGCCCTCTCTGAACTCATTGGTTACGACTAGTCCTTGTCATTTAACACCTGCACCAAGCAAAGGCAAGACACTCATTTAGGTCGAATTGTGTATTCAATGTGTACATACCCAGAAAAAAATGGAATGGATATATTTGTATATTTTCCCTTCTTGTGTAGTCCAGTATCCATGATAGAAGATTAGTATAGCTTAACAGATGTAGGCTGCAATCCCATATCTACTTACCTGGGAATAAGCAGGTAGCATGTAGCCATCATCATTGATAGCTTTATCTTCCATACATTTGTTTAATCGCCTTTTAAAGCTATCCAGGTTGGAAGATGCTGCTGACAGTTCTTTGCTTTCACCCAAATGAACTGGGCAGGAAATCAAATGAGGCAATACTGCTGTTGCTATTTCTGAACAGCACAGTAACTTATCTTCCTTGATTTCAAATTCATATTGAATCATTCTGCTCCCACCCTCTTGTCCGGTTGAAAGTATTCATGAAAGACAGCAGCATCTCTCACCTGTCAAGTCAGCCACTTCAGAGAGATGGCAAATGGTTAAGAGAAAACTGCCAGTATGTTATGTTCACACCTGCGGTGGGCTGGTCCCTTCCCAATCCTGGATTCCTGTTACCTGTATCTTTTAAAACAACTGGAGGGAAGCAGCTAGAAAATGTCTAGACACATTGCCATTTGTAATGCCCTGAAGACAGGTGAGAGTATATTTATTTATTATTTATTTATTTTATTTATTTATTAGATTTCTATCCCGCCCTTTTAGACAGAGTCTACTCAGGGCGGGTTCCATTAAACATTATAAAAACTAAAACAGTTAAAACAATTCAAAACAATAATGTTAGTAGTGCTCAAGATGGAAAAAACAGAAAATTATAATAAAAATAAAGTCAAGTATTGACAGGAGGGAAGGCCTGCCTGAAGAGCCAAGTTTTTAATTGGCTCTTAAAAGTATAGGGTATATGAATAGATCTTAAAAGTATAGGGTATATGAATAGCTGAGGTGATAACAGGATGGTAGACTTGAAGATCTTTTTTGGCTTTATTTGTACAGTGGCTGTAACTGCCTTCTTGTTATGATTGATGACAAATTTCTTTGGTATCTCCCCCATATAAATGAATGGTGGAGACTGTGCTTTTTTCTTTTGGCCAATGTTTTTACTTATAGCCATTGATGACTGTTGTTGTCGTTCTCTCTCTCAATCATGCTACCTTCCAAAAGTCTGCTTATGTCTTATACAAGTGGATGTTTTAGAACCAATTGTGTAGTGAAAATGTGACTTTACTAACCTCCTGCATTTAAGCAGCACACCAACACTATTTTGGTGACAGATTTCTGAATAACATCTTCTAGTATGGAGGACACATCAGTGTTGGAAACAGGTTTAAATAGCAATTGCCTCTCCTTTGTGTTGTTTTCTTAAAAGTCCAGTTGGAACTAGTTGACAAAAGTTGGTCTTCTTTTCAAAGCAAACATAAAGTGTTATGTTGCTTTTGACTGCTTCTGTACGCAGTAGGACCCCCATATCCACTGGGGATTGGTTCCAAGCCCCCGTGGATACTGAAAATAATGGATAATACTGAACGAGATAGATAGATAGATTGATCGATAGCATGGTAAAAGAAAACAACAACAAAATAACTTTCAAATGTATTACCCGAGACCATGCTATGAATACTTGTTTTTCTTTTAATATTTTTAATAATTTAAGATTGTGGATAAGTGAATGTGTGGATACTAATCTCATGAATAAGGGGGTCCTACTGTATATGGTGGCTTCAAAAAAAACACAAAAAACACAAAAAACCCAAAATCTTATGTTGTTCAGTAAGGAAAGATTTCCCCCCAATGTTTATGCCTGTGTGTTCCTCTGTTTCAAAGTGCAAATGTTATGAGGAAAGGCTGAAGGAGATGGGTATATTTATCTTGGAAAAAGAAACTATCAAGAAATAATCCCTAAATATTTGAAGAAACTGTCAGATAAATGATGTAGCAAATCTGTGTTTTCTTGCTCTAGGGAACAAGGCTTGAACCAAAATGTGGAAATTACAAAAAAGGGAACTTTGAGTAAACATTAGTATGATGATATACAATTTTGCCAGTGAAGATTGCCTAAGATGATAGTGGAGGCTTCTTCATTAGCAGTTTTTAAGTGGAAGCTTTATGGTCTTTGCCAGAGATGCTGCAGATTTTCTGCATCACCAGAATATTGAATTAAGAGGATTCTTCAGGTTTCTTCCAATTCTGTATGCTTGCAATATGTTTCTATGAAATATGCATGATTTTTCTTGCTGCAAACATTTTGCTTGGTGGACTTGCAGCAAGGTGACCAAGCCAAACCCATCAGAAAAAGGAGTGAAAAAGGTTAAACCTTGCCTTTTATATGTATCTTATCATTTGGGGGTTGTTGAGATCAGTGCTGGAGCACAAGTTCGTATGGGCTAGGCTGGAGCAGTAAGCTTAGAATGTAAAATCTACAGCTCTGTTGATGAGGCAAGAGTTTCCAGTATAGGTCCTAGGACTTGGAAATTAAAAAAGACATAAACATTGCCTCACGGTCAGAGGCAGTATTGCAAACCTGGGTTCCTTTTCTAGGTAGTGAGATTTGAGCATGCATACATCAATACTGCAGAGTAGGCCTTTACTTCAAGTTGTGAAGTTAGAACTATGTAGTCCTTGAAAGATGACCATGTGAAGGACATAGAAACATAAAGAATTTAGATCAGTGCTTCCCAATCTTGGGTTACCCAGGTGTTCTTGGACTGCAACCCCAGCCAGCATAGTGGTGGTGAAGGTTTCTGGGAATTGTAGTCCAAGAACACCTGGGTTACCCAAGTTTGGGAACCATTGATCTAGATCACTGGTTCTTAACCTTGGGTTACTCAGGTGTTTTTGGACTGCAACTCCCAGAAGCCTTCACCACCAGCTCTGCTGGCTGGGGTTTCTGGGAGTTGCAGTTCAAAAACACCTGAGTAACAAAGGTTAAGAACCACTGATCTAGATGATGATTCCCACACCTGTATCCTCAGATGTTGTTGGATTTCATTACCCAGAAGCCCAGCCCAGTATAGTCAGAGATACTGGGAGTCCAGCAACATTGAGACACTCAAGGTTGGGAACCAGTGATTTAGAGCAGTCATTCTCAATGGGGGCCATATGGCCCTCCCTGGGGGGGCCCTGGCACATTTGAAGAGAGCCGTAGACTGGAAACAATTCTTCACACACTGCTTTATAAGGTCCATTATGCAACTTATGAAACAGCAACTTATACAATCCTGATTCGGCCTATGTTTCTTTCATACTGTGTTTATGGCCATGGCCAAAAAAAATGTTGCGCATGGCTGATTTACGTAGAGGGTACCTTCAGCAATGACACAGCCTTGTCCTTCCAAAGAAGTGTGCCTGCCTTCCTTGCCTGGGGGAAAAAAAATCTATATTAAGAGCACTATGTCTGGTAGGAAAAGATATTTTTCAGCTTCAACCATCCAGATAAATTAGTAAATTGGTACGTTGGATTCTGCTGCTTTTAAATAGGTGTCATGGTGCTATTTAGCTGTGAATGATACAGAGTGTGTAGTCCCATGAAGAGAGGTACAGACAAAGAACTAAAATTGATAGGTCTTTACCAGAGAGCTGGTAAGAATGGAATTATTTAAAGCTGCCGTTCAGAATTGAATCTTCTGGATGCTATCTTTTTTACTAATTCTAGATTTTTTTAGGGTTATTTATATTTATGATTTAAGTCTTGTCTGTGGATTGCTGCATTGTTTTTGAATATATTTTTTGTTATTGTGGGTTTTGAGTTTTAATCTTGTAAACTTCCCAGAGTAGTGCTCATACTAACGGGGCAGTATATAAATTAAAAACAACAACAACAAACAAACAGTATAAGGAACCAGCGTATTTAAATACAGACAGAAATCTGTTTCCATCATGCTGAACTTAGGCACAACCAAAAATATTTTAACCTGAAACAAAGGTGTGCAAAACAGTTCTTGTGGCTTCCCTAAATGTTGCTAGCAGCCACTGAATGTTCAAAGGATGTATTTAATTCCAGCAGCGATTCTTACTAATGGAAGGAGGATACTATGCTTTGAAATCTCTGAAGTGTATCTTAAAAAGGGGTGGGGGGTGGGGAGAAACATACTGAAAGCCTGCCAGATACCACATCTGCCTCTCTTTGCACCTCAAAGAGTGAAGCCAAACAGGGAGGCGATAAAGATGAGGAAACCTATCAATTAACATTGTGAGGGCTACCCTTCTCTCGTTCTGTCAAACGAGAGTAGGTGATCTTTTCCCCCCTACCCTTGGGGGCGGGGAAGACCCCCTCCCTCCCCACCATCTAGTTACCACTTTCCTCCCTGGCGAAGGCAATCAGTAACACCTGTGCAGCTGACACACACAGATGTACGAATGTTGATCCATCTGTAGACGCCACCGGATGAAAATGTATGCCTTTGAAAAGGTTGAAAGGAGGGCAGACTCACATCCGCCCAGCAAAGGAGCCTGGTGCTTCCCGCTGTTCAGTACAGTTTATCTTGTACTGTGTTTGTATGGTTGTTGTCAAGGTTGGGCTGTGCAGGTAATTCGAATGGAGACATTAGGACCATCGAGTGTCACTGCAAGAAGGGGAAATCTGTTATTTTGCTATCCAGATTCTTGGGGCTTAACAAAGTCAGTAGAAGCTATTTTACCTAATAATATCCCCAGATGTTATGTGGTAGCCACTCCTCCTTCTATCCTTATTAAAGTGGTTAAGTTTTGGGTTGTTGCTGGTGTTGTTTTTAAAATCAAAGTAGGTTATTTTGTCCACGAGTTGGAGTCTCTGTTTTGTATGCGATACGTTGGTGGTGTGTAAATTTTTTACAAACAACTCCTATTATCTTCTGAATCCATGAAACAACAAAGGCGATAATTATAGTCTGAAGATGCTATAGTGTTTCAAACAAGCCTACAGTGGTGGTATTACAAAGAAAACGTTTGGTTTGCCTACAGCTTTTGCTGCACTCAAAAGACATCCCAATTATGCTTTGCATTTTAGCTGAAAACTTCTGTCCTTAAATGAAAACAGCTTGTCTGAGCCTCTTAGAATTCTCCTTTTAAAAAATTTCTCTTGATTCTTCTGTGAATAAAAATGGCCCAAATGGTGGATATAGCTAGAGAGGAGGTTTTGTACACCCCCCCCCCCTCAACAAATTATGTCTGGCTTTGGGAAATAGGTATTTTTTTTTAAAAAAAATTTGTCATTGGGGAGGGGGAAGAAAAGAATGATGAGGGGGATAAATGTATGTCATTTAAAACCTCTTATGTACATCTGCTGCTTGTAAACTCATGATCTTCTGATCCTTGAATATTTGGCAACCCTGTGATTTGCGCTAATGGAATTACTAGAAAAGTTATCAACAAAGACAGTACATTATAAATGGGAATAGTAAGGCTTCAGATGTTTCAGAGATGAATGAATGTTGAAAATGAACGGTATGGAAGGGAAGGGGAAACCTAAATGTTGTGAACCTTTCAAAGGAGACAGATAGGTCCTTAAATATATGGTCAATATAAACATGACATGGACCTGATCCACAGCTGTGGTAAAAAAGTGCTGATGGAGGTCTTATGACTGACTATTCATATGACTGTTTAAGTACTTAGTGTGGTGTAGTGGATAGAGTACTAGATTGGGATTCAGGAGACCTGGGTTCAAATCCCTGCTTGGCCATTGAAAGCCACTGAGGGGTAGCAAGGATGCATATCACACCTTGAATATCTCACATACTTTGAAAACCCTATTAGGGCGGACATAGGTTAAGAGTGACTTGATGGTATATGACAACAGCAACAACAGTAACAACAACAACATGACTAAGATTTATTTACAGTCATGTGAAAAGTGCACCCTCTTTGAATTCTATGGTTTTACTTATCAGGACATAATAAAAATCATTTGGTCCTTAGCAGGTCTGAAAATTAGGTAAATACAACCTCAGATGAACAACAACATGTGACATATTATACCATGCCAAGATTTATTTTACAAAAAGAAGCCATGTGTGAAAAACTAAGTATACGTACCCTTACTGCTTACATAGGAATTAAGAGGCTAAGTAGCAGCCAGGTGCTGCTAACCAAATGCCCTTGAGTAATTAATTGATCATCAGCAAGTGCGATCATCTCTATAAAAGCTGAAATTTTAGCAGTTTGCTGGTCTGGAGTGTTCAGGTGTATCCAAGGAGGAAACACATCAGCAATTTGTAGAGAAGCAATTGTTGCTGCTCATCAGTGTGGGAAGGGTTATAATGGCATTTCCAAAAATTTTAAGTCCATTATTCTACAGTGAGGAAGATTATCCACAAGTGGAAAATGTTCAAGACAGTTGCCAATCTTCCCAGGAGTGAACATTAGAGATGGGGATGAATATAAAAACGGATCAGTTTTTCTGACGAATATAGCCGATTCGTCATATATTTGTCGATCCGTATTTGTAAAATTTTAAATCAGGAAGAATATGGCTTGACGAATATTTCCTCGGTTTTATTCGTCGATCCGTTCATATTCGTCTATATTCGTTACCCCTTTTGAGGGCCTCTCTGAGCTTGCTGGTGCCAATTCAAAGCTCTGGCCAATCAGGACAGAGATCCTGGATTGGCATGTCCAGCAGCCAATAGCACTGCTGAAAGGTGTATCTACTTTTACAGACGCTTCATATAAGCTTTTCCTGTCCGGCCATTCCCCACTTCTGTTTGTGCTCTCCGGAGTGAGAACAGTTGCTGCTCGCTGGCTTGCTGGTGCTCTTGCGGTTTTGCTTTTGCGGAAGCAAAGCAAAGACTTATATATTTCTTTTTCATCAGCATTCATCAATCATCATCAACTTTACTGAGAATTTGGGGAGGGATTTCAGGTAGCTTAGGCTACTTCTTTGGAAGGGCTTAACTTCATTTCAAATTCAAATCAATCAATCCTTTTTTTCCCCTGGAGGCTTGTGTGTGTGTGTGTGTGTGTATTGTCCGGTGGGGGGGGAGAACTGTTGTTGTGTGACTGTGGAATCTCTTTTCCTTTATATTCAGTTTTCAAAAGTTCATTTTAGAGAGGCTTGTGTCTCTCAGGGAATTTGGTGGGTGGCTGGATCCATCATTCCTTTTTCTTCCAAAAATTATTTGTGTGTGTGTGTGTGTGTGTGTGTGTCTGACTGAGACTTAGCTGGCAGGGCTTTTCTTTTTGGACTTTTGGCTTCTCTGCCACAGTGGGTCGGGGGGGGGGAATTTTCCTAATTACATTATACTGGGGGGGGGGGCTTTGTTTAGGCAGGCAGGTCACATTTTAGTAAAATAATTACACCACCGTCATTCTAAAAATAAAATTTATACACACTCTTTGACCCTCTATTAATTTCCTTCCTCAATCTCCATTGCTTTATTTGTTTAGTTGGTTTTGTTAGGCAGGCAGTAGAAAATGAAGGGATTCCTTCAGGGGCAATCCAAAGGGAAGAAGGCTGTGAAGCTATGCAGGCTAGGTAGCAGCACCGTCATCATGACCACCACGTGCACAACCACGTCTATGATAACCAGTGCCACTGTCCCTCCTCTGGTGGCCTTGCAGGCAGGCAGGGAACCAAAGCTTCCAGAGGTGCCAAAAGAACTGCTGCTCCTCTTCCTAGAGGAATCTGAGGAGTTACTGGTTTCTGAAGATCCCCAGTCCGATTTGGAACCAGTAACGGCGGGGCAGGCTTCACAGCCCCCCCACCCCTGTCCCCAGAGTCATCTGTTCCCTCCTCCCAGACCAGCAGCAGCCTTGGGACACAGAGTTCTTCCCAGGCCAGCAGTCAGGGGCAGGCAGTGGGTCCTCGTTTGGGCAAACATGGCAGAGGGCCCATGTGGGATCATTTCACGGTGCTCAGCGATGACCCACGGCTGGCACGCTGCAATACCTGCCTTGGGGTGTTCCGGAGGGGGTCAGACCCCAGGCATCTGTCCTCCACCACCCTCCGCCAACATCTGGAGAGGCACCACCCAAGGCTCCTGTCCAGGGAAGGCACTTCATCTGCGCCGTCTGGGAGAGGGAAAAGAGCAGCTACAGGGGAGGCAGAAGGGAGGCAGGAGGAGGCGCCTCCTTTCAAAAGGGCAGCCACAGGGGCTTCTGGGGCCTGGAGCATGAGGCAGGCCATGCTAGATGAAGTGGCACCCGTTGAGTCCGCCATGAACCTCAGCCGGCGGTTGAAGGGCAAGGACCAGCAGGCGGCCACTTGTCTCATCGCTGAGACGATCGCCCTGCTTGGACTTCCACTGTCCATCATGGAATCCCAAGCCTTCCGCTGGTTGCTGCATTTTTTTTGCCCCCTGGTACAACCTCCCCTACCCCTTCACGGATTGCTGCCTTGTCGTGGCGAAAGGGCTTGGGTAACTCAGAGAAGCTATGGGCTATGCCGTGCAGGGACACCCAAGACGGACAGGTCATAGTGGAGAGTTCTGACTAAATGCAATCCACCTGGAGCAGGAACTGGCAAGCCACTCCAGTATCTTTGCCAAGAAAACTCCATGGACAGAAACAAAAGGCTAAAAGATATGACACTGGAAGATGAGCCCCTCAGGTCGGAAGGCGTCCAACATGCTACTGAGGAAGAGCAGAGGACAAGTACAAGTAGCTCCAGAGCTAATGAAGTGGTTGGGCCAAAGCCGAAAGGACGCTCAGCTGCGGACACGCCTAGAAGTGAAAAGAAAGTCCGATGCTGCAAAGAAAAATACTGCATAGGAACCTGGAATGTAAGATCTATGAACCTTGGTAAGCTGGAGGTGGTCAAACAGGAGATGGTAAGAATAAACATTGACATCCTGGGTGTCAGTGAACTAAAATGGACGGGAATGGGCAAATTCAAATCAGACGATTATCATATCTACTATTGTGGGCAAGAATCCTGTAGAAGAAATGGAGTAGCCCTCATAGTCAACAAAAGAGTGGGAAAAGCTGTACTGGGATACAATCTCAAAAATGATAGAATGATTTCAATACGAATCCAAGGCAGACCTTTCAACATCACAGTAATCCAAGTTTATGCACCAACCACCGATGCTGAAGAGGCTGAAATTGGCCAATTCTATGAAGACTTACAACACCTTCTAGAACTGACACCAAAGAAAGATGTTCTTGTCATTATAGGGGATTGGAATGCTAAAGTAGGGAGTCAAGAGATAAAAGGAACAACAGGGAAGTTTGGCCTAGGAGTTCAAAATGAAGCAGGGCAAAGGCTAATAGAGTTTTGTCAAGAGAAGAAGCTGGTCATCACAAACACTCTTTTCCAACAACACAAGAGGCGACTCTACACATGGACATCACCAGATGGGCAATACCGAAATTAGATTGATTATGTTCTCTGCAGCCAAAGATGGAGAAGCTCTATACAGTCAGCAAAAACAAGACCTGGAGCTGATTGTAGCTCTGATCATCAGCTTCTTATAGCAAAATTCAAGCTTAAACTGAAGAAAGTAGGAAAAACCACTGGGCTAGTCAGGTATGTTTTTGTTTAGTCGTTAAGTCGTGTCCGACTCTTCGTGACCCCATGGACCAGAGCATGCCAGGCCCTCCTGTCTTCCACTGCCTCCCAGAGTTGGGTCAAATTCATGTTGGTAGCTTCGGTGACACTGTCCAACCATCTCGTCCTCGGTCGTCCCCTTCTCCTCTTGCCTTCACACTTTCCCAACATCAGGGTCTTTTCCAGGGAGTCTTCTCTTCTCATGAGATGGCCAAAGTATTGGAGCCTCAGCTTCAGGATCTGTCCTTCTAGTGAGCACTGGTTGATTTCCTTCAAAATGGACAGGTTTGTTCTCTGTGCAGTCCAGGGGACTCTCAAGAGTCTCCTCCAGCACCACAATTCAAAAGCATCAATTCTTCGGCAATCAGCCTTCTTTATGGTCCAGCTCTCACTTCCATACATCGCTACTGGAAAAACCATAGCTTTGACTATGCGGACCTTTGTCGGCAAGGTGATGTCTCTGCTTTTTAAGATGCTGTCTAGGTTTCTCATCGCTTTCCTCCCAAGAAGCAGGTGTTTTTTAATTTTGTGGCTGCTGTCACCATCTGCAGTGATCATGGAGCCCAGGAAAGTAAAATCTGTCACTGCCTCCATATCTTCCCCTTCTATTTGCCAGGAGGTGAAGGGACCAGTGGCCATGATCTTAGTTTTTTTGATGTAGAGCTTCAGACCATTTTTTGCGCTCTCCTCTTTCACCCTCATTAAGAGGTTCTTTAATTCCTCCTCACTTTCTGCCATCAGAGTGGTATCATCTGCATATCTGAGGTTGTTGATATTTCTTCCGGCAATCTTAATTCCGGCTTGGGATTCATCCAGTCCTGCCTTTCGCATGATGTATTCTGCATATAAGTTAAATAAGCAGGGGGACAATATACAGCCTTGTCGTATACTCCTTTCCCAATTTTGAACCAATCAGTTGTTCCATATCCAGTTCTAACTGTTGCTTCCTGTCCTACATATAGATTTCTCAGGAGATAAGATGGTCAGGCACTCCCATTTCTTTAAGAACTTGCCATGTCAGACCCACCCAAAGCCTGTCCGGGCATCGCCCCATTGCCCGGCTTCAAATTGCAGAGCATCTGTTTCCGACAGTCCTGCGGCCCCGCGAATTAACCGCCGTTAGTAGCACCTTGGACCCTTTTCTCCTGTTGTTGCTACTGATTCCCCAAGAGCCGGGCTCTGCCCCCGCAAACCTTTCCGGGTGTCCCCCGTACCAAGATGGACAACAACAACAACAACAACAGCACCTATAACAAGCCCAGTGGCTCAGCAGCACTGCAGTTTAACCCGCAGTGCCACTGTCTACCTTGCTGCCAACTTCCTCAGTTCCCGATGGGTCCAAAAGTCTACGTTGCTGGCTACATGACAACTTTCCGAGTCCTGCAGCTCCTTCCACTTCCAAAAGGCCTGCGTGCTCATTCCAACTTCCTCAGGCTTGATTCTCAAATGCTGCTTGCTGACTTCAGCATCCTACCCTCCTCGGGCATCCCTGTGCCAAGAGGGCCAGGTTCAGCCCCACCCAAACCTGACCAATGTGCTCCCTCCTCCTGAGATGTGCTGTGTGTGACATGTCCCTCCCTATCTCCAGGATCAGTATCCGCTGATTCATTTATTCTGAAAAATCTCGGAAATGCATATTTATACGTATTTCATGATTCCAGCCTCCTTGGGCTTCATTCCAATTATTCATGCCTGTTCATTCCGGCCTCCTAGCCTTCTCTTCTGCCCCAGAAGGCTGGCAGAAGCTGGGTGAAAAGCAACGGGACATAGCTCACCCCATCACACGGATTCAAACTGCAGTGCTGATCTTCTGATGGACAAGCCCAGTGGGTCAGCGGTTTAACCTGCAGTGCCACAGTCTATGTTGCTGCTATGTGCAACCTGTGCGGGCGTCCCCCCCCCCACCTCACTGGGCATCAGTTACAGCCTCCTTGGGCCATGTTGGCCCCGAATCCTGCATCCCTCTCCAGCTGCCTTGGGCTTGCCTGCTGCTGATTCTGTGCCAAGAATCGGGCCAAGGGCCTTCCAAATCTTGACTGCTGGGTGAAGTTGCCTCATCGGACCAAGTTCTTTCTTTCCTGCCTGCCTGCTTATTCAAAGGGCTACATTAGTGCTCCAAAGTCCACTCGGGCTTCTTTCCTAATTCCTGGCTGTTCATTCCAGCTTCCTACTGCCTCAGGTAGGCAGAACCTGGAACAAACTACGGGAGCTCAGCTCACCTTGTTGCATGGATTTGATCTTCCGCTCGAGAAGCCCAGCGGCCCCGTGGATTAACCACCGTTACGTTAGTAGCACCACCCTATTCATCTGTTGTTGCTGTTGTTGTGCAACCTCAGTTGCCTCCTGGGGGCAAACTTAACTATGCAGGCAAAGGTGATGTTCCCAAAGTAGGCAAGAGTCTGCTTTCAAGCCTGTCTGGGCATCCAAGCGCCAACCAGGCCTGTTTCAAGCCCCCCCAAGCCTGTCCGGGCGTCCCCTGTGCCAAAGAGGGCCTGTCTCAGGCCCACCCAAAATTGGCAGACTGTTCATTCCAGCTTCCTAGCTATTCTACAGCCTCAGTAGGAAGGCAGAACTTGGAACAAACTATGGGAGCTCAGCTCACCAGCGGCCCCGTGGATTAACCACCGTTACGTTAGTAGCACCTTGGACCCTATTCATCTGCTGTTGTTGCTGCAGTTGTGCAACCTCAGTTGCCTCCTGGGGACAAACTGAACTACCTGAAGGATTCTAGCATGGCTTAGGTTTGCAAAGTTGCATCTGGACAAACCACAAGACTTCTGGAACAATGTCCTTTGGACAGACGAAACCAAAGTGGAGATGTTTGGCCATAATGCACAGTGCCACATTTGGCAAAAACCAAATACAGCATCACAGCACAAACACCTCATACCAACTGTCAAGCACAGTGGTGGAGGGGTGATTATTTGGGCTTGTTTTGCACCCTAGGACATGAGCACCTTTCAGTCATTGAGTCGACCATGAACTCCTCTGTGTACCAAAGTATTCTAGAGTCAAATCTGAGGCCATCTGTCCGACAGCTAAAGCTTTGCTGAAATTGGGTCATGCAACAGGACAATGATCGCAAGCACACCAGCAAATCTATAACAGAATGGCTAAAAAAGAAAAGGATCGTGTTGCAATGAAGCCAGACTTCAGCCCGATTGAAATGTTGTGATGGGACCTTAGGAGAGCTGTACATAAACAAATGCCTGCAAACCTGCATGAACTGAAGCAACACTGTAAGAAGAGTGGGCCAAAATTATTCCACAACATAAGAGAACTGATAAAGTCATACAGAAAATGATTGCTTCAAGTTATTGCTGTTAAAGGTGGTTCTATAAGCTTGAATCATAAGGTATGCTTTGTTTCTCACACATGGCTTCTCCATTTTGGCTTATTTTTGTAAAATAACTCATGACACCATGTAATACGTCATTTGATGTTGTTCATCTGAGGTTGTATTTACCTAATTTTCAGATCTTCTAAGGACCAGATGATTTTTATTATGTCCTGATATGTAAAACCAGAGAATTCAAAAAGGGTGTACTTTCTTTTTCACATGACTATACATACATCCTGAGCCCTGGATTAACCATTATGGTAAATACTCTTTGGATTTTAATTAATTCAGTCTCCTTGTAATGATGTAATTGTCAGGGAATAGTAATTTGCATATAGGTGGAGGATTCAGAATATGGATCTGTGGCCTTCCAAGTTCAAAGCCTGGGAAAATTACTCACAGTTCCTAGAATTCCCCCACCCAGCAGGAACAGTGGGTAGGGTTGCCAAGTGCCAAGGCATCAACTGAAGGCTCAGAGAAATAGGAATTGCTGTATTAAAACCTCTCAGCTACATAGTGAAGAAAAAATCCAGATAGGGACCTACAGAGCAGATTATTATATAGTTACTAGTCTCCCTCAAATATGCCACACCTTATTTTTAGTTAGTTTTAGTTAGATTTAGTTCAACTGGCAATAATCTCAGTAGATTCAGTCAGAGACACTGGTGTTGAGAAATAATAATAAAAAGTTTCTCTTTTACTCACAAATCTTCATATATGTCAGACTACAAACAAAACGTTTTTACTTGTTATTTAGTATGAGATCTTAACTGGTTAACTTCATTGTTTTGACTAACTGGTTATATCAACATTTCACTCAGACTCTAACAGCTGACTTCATTGCTAACAGACTTAACTGACACAGAACCCTGAATAACATTTTTAAAAGGTGGGAAAAGGAATCTGAGGTAGAGAGGGAAGAACTAGCTGCTTCTAAGTGATTGACATTCAACCCAAAGTCCCTCCCATCCAAACCTCCCAAAGGCATAATAGGCAGGTTGCTACAACTCCAACAGTTTGCTGGCAAGAAGAGAGATCTCACGATGAAAGATCAGAAAGTTTTATTTTTGTGTTTGAAGCAGGGACAGCTGGTGATTTGTAGGGTGGTGAATGTGTTCTGGGTTTTAATTTGAGGTTTAGAACGATCTCTAAAATAGGTTCAGCACCTTGGATAGCTCATATAAAAAGTTCAAATTACTATCTAGCGTGGATTCACTGTTCCTGCGAACCCAGTAACGGATCACTCCTGGTATGAGGTGGCTTTAAAGCGTGAGCGTGCATTTCTACCTATTCCCAGCCCTCAAGCAAATCTGACAAGCCTTCCAGTGGTGGATGATCTTTCTCAATTGGCCGTGACTGAATGTTTGGGACATGTAGTCCGAAAAATCATTTCCCCAGTTTCTGTTTAAGTTCCAGTCCTGGTTAGCATCAGAACCCCTCTTGGTTACACTTTTGGGTGAATTAGTATCATGTGTTGTCATGGATCTTGTACATTTGTTGGATCATAAAGGAGTCTCTTCCTCCTGACCTTAAAGTCTCCGTCCCTTGATCCTATTATGTGGCTCATAATGAGTACAAAGAAAACTACAGCATATAGAGCCTTCACATAAAATTCTACAAATGTATTTATTATGGTTCATATACGACCAGTACATTTTCCAGAGGGCCCTCTCTTACGAAAGCCCACTCAATACAATAGAACGTACTTGTATATAGACACGCAGTAGTATTTTTTTCCCATAAACAATTGCTTGAATGTTTAAAACAAAAACAAAACAATTAACCCATTTACTTCAGGTCCAAAAATATATTTTTCTATTGTTTAAACTTTAGTACCATATCAACAGTATAAGAGTTACAACATTGTGTCATAGGTTCATCCAAGTGAAGGGATGTCCATTTAGCTGCTTCCATCATCAGCTCGTTTTGCTGGATGAAGGATACTGTGTGTCACAAAGTTTCTTGGGGATCATGGTTTTGGTTGCTCATTGAAACACAGGTCTTGTAGCTTATGCCTGGGATAAATTAACTAAGACAAGGGGGGAAATATGCTCATTGTTCATTGGAAAGCTGTATCACCTGTGACTTATCTCTGTGAGAAGGAAAACTCCAAGGCCACAGCTCACTATTTGGTACAGAGCTAATTAGGAAGAATGGCTTCAGCTGAACTGAAGGGAGAACCAAACTGGTTTGAGAAGGTCCAGGGCAATTCAGTGCCTGATTGACAGATCTTCTCCAAGGGTCTAGAAACTGAAATGTTGGATATAAAAAAGGGGGAGGGAAGTTACTTAGTTTAGCTTAGTTACCTCTTAAAACACTATGCTCATCTGCTGCCTGACTTACACTCTGCATATGCTCTGGGACTATGCTGAAGTTCTGTCAAAATGTATTATCTTAGAATAGCTATCTTTCTTATTTTCTTGTGGGACTGTTCTGGAATTGTTTTGCCTCAAATCTTTTTTGAATGCTTTATTGTTCCATGACTTTTTTACTGTTTCTGTAACTTTTGAGACACTTTAGAAACTTTGTTCTTTTTGACTTTATCCATCACCCTTAATAAAATATAAAAGTTTACAGCTGTTTGGTTATTTTGGAGTAAAGAGGGTTGTTGGTACTAATACCAGGCCCTGCCTTGATCATTTACCAGGAGCTTGTATCATTTATGGGGTTTTTTTTTTAGTATTTCTACCTTTAGGGTCTAAATGCTTAAAATTGTGGATTTTTGGTGACTCCCTGGAGCATTGCTTAGTCTAAGTAACTGAAGGTGAAGGGAAGGTTCTGGGCAGGAAGATTTTCCCCAACCCTCAGCACATTTGGCCCTCCTGGAGCTTAGCCATAATAGGAAAGTCTGGACAGTGTGGGTGAGTGGTTATTGTGGGCTTCTCTGATCTGGCATAGTCTTGACATTGTTGGATCTCATCCCTAGTTCCATCCTATGCAACTGAAGGCAAGGAAGGTAAAAAGCAGAGTGGAAGGAACATAAAGAGAATGTCCTTGAGAACCAGCAAGAGGCAGTTGATCTAGTCATGACCTGGAAGGTTTTAGTAAGGAGCAAAGAGTAATGATCTGATCTATGGGTCCCAGCAGAGTTTGGGAAAGTTGTAGCTTTCACATTGCAACCCCCGAAAATCCCCCAGTTTAGCATGGCCAGTGGCCTGTTAGGCCCATTCCCCTGACAACAGTGATTCTGGAAACGGTAGCCCAAAAGCAAAGTTTTCCATGCCCTCGGTGTCACAGAGACTTCTTGGCTAGTGTGATGTGTTCCCTGCAGCTCCTTTCTTTGGCTTAGGCTGAATCCCTACTTGATGCCAGCCCAGTCAACAGGTCAAGACTCTTGACGCAAGAGGAGCAAACCAGCATGAACAGTTATGGCCGGCACAATAGATAAACCAGCCAGATGACTGACTGCTGCTTTTAACATTTAGCCCATGCTGTTGTCTAACCTCATCCATAGCTTCATAGATATTCTCGAGTTTTCTCACTTTACAGTGTGTAGAGATTGCAGTGAACAGATGCTTTTATTAGACTCAAAACTCCATGTTGGCCTTCTTGGGAGATAGACCAAGATGTTGATCAAGCCACAGATAATGTAGTTGTTAACGATTTTTTAAAAAGGAAAAAAAAATGTTAAAAGCCATTACTCCTCATTGAGGTAATTCTGGCAACATTATACTGTAGAAGTGCACCTTTTGTGTCACAACAAAATGACAAAATTGAAACGTTAAAAGTAGCGTGCCTGAACAAAAGCCTTGTGAAATCATTTAGACAAGATCATTGTCCTACTATTGTGAAAGAACAGGAAAATGACAGAATGAGATACACAGAAACAGAGAGAGAGAGAGAGAGGGAGGGAGGGAGGGAGAGGGAGAGAGGCACTTGTCACTGTGAGGTAAAGAGGATTCCTCTTTTGTTCCCTCTATCCTGCTCGGAAGAGTTTTTTGGCTAACGGCAGAGCACCCTCCTCTGGCAGCTTGCCAAAAATGAAAGTCGTCTAACTGCACACTGAAAACCTCTTCCATAGGGCAGCAAGGAAGTTGCTTTAGAGTTTGATCCTATAGCTTTGTTTTAGTCAACAAAGGTTATTCCCCCCCCCCTTCTTTTCTTTTCTGAAGAAAGGAGCGAGGAATTAAGCATACCACGGTGACTTTGCTCCATCCCTGTTTAGCTCTGTGGCTTTCACTAGGCAGTGTCTGCACACTTTCACATTTTCTCCATAAGGACTAGACACTTGCTGGTTAAATACACTCCCATGCCTCTTAAATTCTCAGGATGTTCTAGATTCCAATAATGGATTCCTCTTTTGTGTATCGGAGCTGCCAAAGCACAGAATATACATGGGCTTACTGTGTAGTACCTCTGGTGGTGGGGTGCCATTTGCATCCAAAGAGGAAGCAAATACAATGTCTAACCTGTAAGTGGCATCTTTGAGAGGAGAGAATATTGAAAAGTTATTAGGGTAACTCCTGCCATGCATCCATCCTGACTCTTTTCACATGAGTTGTTGTCAAAGAATTAACTTTTCAAGCTTTGTATAACAGGGGCAGCTCCAACAGAACCATAGAAAAAATTAAACTACCCACTGTTTCACAAGTAAGATATTAGACGTGTAATAATTGATGGTGATCACTGCAGGCACTGCAGGCACTTGTCCATGAGAGTCACACACCACAGATCAATTCCTATATGTACAAACACCAAAATACCACTTGAGAATATATACATCCATATGTATATGTATGACATGTGTTCACAGGAGCCTCATTTCAGTGTCAGTTCCAGGCAGAAAGGAACTGGGATAATAACTCATGTATTTGGGGACCTTTAATCACTCATCTGCCTGGCAAAGTTTTACAACTATATTGTTTAAATGATCTGTGCAAAAGGATAAGGATTTCCACTCAAGTAATTTTTTTAAAAAATGCAACATAATCCCAGAGCATAGAAAAGTTACATTTTTTTTCATATAATTTCCAGAATATACCTGCCACTTGGGTTGTTTACTTGGAGGTTCTTTTCTCCCTGTTGGGTGAGATCACAGGAATTTTTGTGCATTTTTCTCATGTTGGGACGTTTTTGAAAAATTTCTGACAGTGATTTTAGGTAAAGGTTCCCCTTGACATTTAGTCCAGTCGTGTCCGACTCTAGGGCGCGGTGCTCATCCCCGTTTCCAAGCCGTAGAGCCAGCGTTTGTCCGAAGACAGTTTTCGTGGTCACGTGGCCAGCGTTACTAGACACGGAACACTGTTACCTTCCCACCGTGGTGGTACCTATTTATCTACTTGCATTTGCATGCTTCCGAACTGCTAGGTTGGCAGGAGCTGGGACAAGCAACGGGCGCTCACTCCGTCGCGTGGATTCGATCTTACGATGGCAGGTCTTCTGACCTTGCAGCACAGAGGCTTCTGCGGTTTAACCCGCAGTGCCACCACGTCCCTTATGATTTTAGTTTGTAAAAAAAATGTTTTACTTTAAACAAAAATATTGAATTTTGCATGAAATACAAGGGTAGGGTTGTGGGTATTTTTTGGACAAAATGCAAGGTTTTGCTCATAAAAACAAAATGAAACATCCCCCTTACACACACACACACACACAATTGTTGTTTTTGGTGCTAATGATTAAAAAAACCCCAACACTGGTCTTTTCATACTTGTGCAAACAATCTCACAGTGGTTGACATCCCCCCCCCCCCCCGGGTGTCTTGAAGCAGAGAGCCACACTTTTACATTAAGGATGAGAAAATTTTTGAGTATTTATTAAGATTCTTGTAAGAAAGGCAAGTACATGTGTAGGTTTGCAGCCTGCAATTCACCTTGTCTCAAGTGCCCTGTTACTCATTCCAGAACATGTTGTCTTTCCTTCCTTCCTTTTTCCTCAAAGTGTGAAGGCAAACAGCTTTCAATCCTAGTTCTCCAGTTTGGGAAGGTGATGGACGTGTACAGGGAAAGTGGCTGTAATGAAGAATCCAATCATATAGGCCCCAGCTCGGCCTCTCTGCAGATATTTATCAACCTTCCCAGGCTGGATCATCAGAGGCTAGTGTGCCACAGGAGTGTGAAAGGGAAAGCTGCTCCCATTGCTGCTCTAAAATGATTGTCTTTGCTGAGCCTGGGCATGCAAATCCCTTTGTTGATCGGTGCACCGATGAACCAAGAGCCTTGCCGTGTGTGGAGATGTGCGGCTTTCCCGGTTGTCTCCTCTCCTGCGAATGACAGCCGCTCTAGGTTTTGTCCTAAAACTCCATGAGGCATGGGCAGCCCAGGGGCTTTATCTTTGATTAGTGCTGCTTTACTAAACAAACGGGAACATCGGATTGCAATAACAGCCCAAGCAGCAGACCGAATACTAAATGCCTGCAGTGGTGGGATACTTTGCTGAGCCATATACAGTCCAAGGCACTTTTGTCATAAGTGTTGATCCAAAACATTTGGTCCATAAATAGAGTTACAGACGCGGGGACTCTGGCGGTGATCGCTTTAACGCAGGATCTGTGTCATGGCATAAAACAAATGGCTTCAGACGCTGCACTAACAATGCAAGAAATGGCGGGCTATAAAACAAGATGGGCAACAGCCACCTATGCACAGGGGCACCGTTTCAAGGCAGAAATGAACACATGGCCTTTGGCATCACCATACAGTTGGATCACGTTCGCAGCTTTTGCAACTGTGAAATAAGAATGCAGAAGGAGGTGTTTTGAAGAATCTCGAAGGCATTAGATCTGTAGTTTTGTAGATGTAGCTTTCTGTATGTGGGCACTCCTGCTTGCTGCTGAAACATCAGTAACAGTTGGTAGCAGCTTCTGTATGTTGATTTTGTCTTTAGAAGAAAATATTATCCAGCCCAGAAATGTTGCAACATAGCCATTGATTGAGTTCTGCATGGTATTTTTATAAATCCAATTCACTTTCTGTTAATTAATTTGGATATATTAGCAGTGGCATGATCCAATATTATTAGGGATCATCGCCATGTTTCAGTCTTTCTCAGATCAACCCTTTAATTTCATCTCTTAAATATTTTGAAGTACGAGGACTAGACCAAACTGATTACACGTTGCCTCAATGTAGCTATTTTCCTCCTGTCATAGATTTTCCACCCACCATTTCTGATGACTTTAGAAAGCAATCACTGGTGGCAAGCAAGCCAGGGGAAGGAAAAACAGCCAGAGTGAATTCTGGTGTGAGTGTTGTCCCACATGGCAGATTTCTGAAAGAAAAACAATTGTATATTTCACACTAGCATTCCCATCTTAAACATTTTCTGTGAAGTACATTCTGCTGATTTTGATGGAGGTACCTTTTAGTTATTGTCTCAGATCGATAAGATATCTCCATAAGATACTGATAAGCAAAATATCCTGAGCTGTGCTTCAGGCCCGTGTGTATATGTGGGTTGATAGACAGCCCCATTTTGTGGCATTAATTCTGTACCCATTGTTTTGCAGATGGATTGATATGCAAATATATTCTGTGATAGCTCATTAATTAGTACAGATAGAGCATATATGGCCAATATATATTTTTAAAGTCAACATGGGTAAAAGAACTACTATAGCCACTATTACCACCAGTATGTTGTAGCAACAGGATAGGATCGTAGAAGGAGAATGACTGATTCTAATCTCTCATCAACTATGAAGTCCACTATATGCCCCTCAACCAAGCCAATCTATTAGCCTGACATATCTCGTATAGAGCAGAGGGCCTTTCTACACTGAGATATTTGGGGCAGTCCTGTCCATGTTTAAAAGGTTCTTAAGTGCAATTTATTTTAATTCTCACTTGAGTGACCCTTCTGTCTACATTGGAGATTGTGCTACAGGTCTTCTTCTACGCTATGGGTCCATGCAGAGCAAGGTTTACCTGATTTATTTCATGTAAGTTTATCCAGTTTACTCACAAGTAAGGGGGCAGCAGCGACAGCAGCCAAGGACCAGGTCAGTGCGAGGGGAAAACATTAGGGAGAATGTTGGGGAGATGGAAGGGAGGTACCTCCCCCTTTCCCCACATTTCTCCTTAGCCGGGGCTCTGTGGGGGCTGTGCTGCCTTGTAGGGGTAGAGCCCATGGGTCAACATACTTCCCTTTCCTGCTTTTTCAGCTGGTTGCAATGTTTTTCCTTTTGTTGTTGTTGATAAATAAAGTGAGTGGCATATCAAAATGGCAACACATCAGCCTAGCATAGTATTAGAATTTAACTATCTCGGCTAGGGAAATAAATAAAGAAGATAAAAATAGAGGAGAAGGTTTCGCCACCCTCCCATTTAATGTCACAACTCACCTAATACATCACAGAGTTGTTTTCTCAGTTAACACCACCCACAGTTCCATTTGGGTGCAGGCTAACCGTCTGCACAGGCTACATAATGAGCTAATTAGGATTGCGCTGAATCACACCAAAAAGAATACTTGCCTTACTGCTGTGCCAGAAAGGTGCATGACAGCTCTTAAAGGGGACAAATGGATTGGTCTATGTGGAAATACATGTGGAGGCCATTATTTGATTTGAACCAAACCATACTGACAGTGTTCCATATATTGATTTATATGCCAGTGTGGATAGCCTCTTGGTGAGGATAAGAGGAGGAAACATCTACACCACCCCAGAGGAAAGGTAGAATAAAAATGAAGCAAATAGTTCTGCAAATGGCCATTGAAACAACATTCAAGTAAAAGGATACAATTTAGACTGTGCATGGTGAGTTCTCCTTCAAAAGGTACATATGACACTTACATAGTCCTATATCAACATCCATTTCTATCGCAAGTGAAGTCCAGTTGGTTCAGCATTGTGTCATCATGATCTAAGAAGATAACTCTTTCACAGCAAGGAATGTTCTTTGGGTGTATCTCATGATATTGAGGGACACTGGCAGCAAACCAGGAAGGGACACATTCAACTTTATGTATGTATGCACACTCAGCTTACAGAAGGTGTTCGTTTTGGCAGATACTGCCTACATTCTCAGTGGATACCTTTCAGCAGATCCAATGTCTTTTTGATGGGGTGTCTTGCTCTCTATATTGTGCCAGGAGATTTTCAGGTGGTACAACCTGCACAGTGTGTTTGTACCATTCTTGTTCAAAACATAATTTTCAGCTAAAAAACACAGCGTGTTTCAGGTTAGTAACTTATCACATACCCATATGTATGCCATCTTGAAAAATAGCAGGTACAGAATTAATGCCACAGAATGAGCGTGTCTGCACTAGGTAAATGATAACCTATATGGATCTGAAATATGTAAACATTAAGATTAGACATGGGGATGAATTTAAAAAAATTGCAATATTCATTAAAAATCGCTGATTTGTTTAATATTTGTCCCTTCGTATTTATCAATTCCAGAGACCCCGACAAATACAAAGAGATGAATATTCTCCATTTTCCTTCATCCTCCATAGACAAAGAGGGCCTTCCCTCTCTGTCTATGGTCTTCCCACTCTGCCTATGTTCCCGCTGAATAGCTGATCAATGGGCCAGACATCCCCCCCCACAACCTGCCTCCGCCCCTTCCCCTCCCTCCCTTGGACACCACTGCCATCCACCACCAGCTGCTGTGGCGGCCTCCGGTGTGGGGGCTTTCCTTAAGGGAATCCAGGCTGCCCTTTGCAAAGATGGCAGCTGCGGCTCCCCTTAGGGTGCCTTTGCAAAGGGTGGCCCGGATTCCCTTAGCCTGCAGTGCAGACGGTGGGTGCAGACAGTAGTGGCTAAGGTAGGGAGGTGAGTGGGGCAATGGAAAGGGGGCAATGGGGCAGGCTATGGGGGTGGGGGAGCTCATCTTTCTTTTTTTAAGACAGTCTCAGGCTGTCTAAAAAACCCCTAATGGATTGACAAACCGATTCATGGTTCATCAGTTCACGGGGAGGAAATCCGTTGTTTGTGGTTTGTCAATCTTGACGGACCACGAATCAGGACGAACTGCCATTTTGGCGGTTCATCCCCATCTCTAATTAAATAGACTTTGTATGTCTATTTTTAAAAAAAGGCTCCTTGACTATTAATCTGTCCCACTCTTTTTAGAATAATCATCTGCCAAAAGTGAACCAGAGCCTCCATAGTTAAATTGTGGATCCTCAACTATGGTTATCAGAGACCACTGCTTTGCATTGTAGTTGAAGAAGGCCTTTCAGCATAAGTGTGCAGGAAATTTGGATGTGCAGGAAATTTGCACATCTCTCTTTGAGACTTTTTTTTTTTTAAAGGAAGAGACTTCACAAAAATCCACGGCTCTCAATATAGCCAAACAAAACAAAGAAACCACTCTTGTTTTGTTTGCCCTCTTGTAAACATTGCATTCATCTGAAATAAAATAAAAGTCCTTTGATTGGAGGCTGATATCCTTCAGGTCATCCCAAAGGAATTGCTTGAAAGTGACAGGGCTGATCCCACCATTGAGCAGAATGAACCAATAGGTTATTAGGGCCATGAAAAAGCACCCAATTGTGAGTTATCACTTAATTTTTATATACTGCATTTTTAACTAGAGTGTAGGAGGTACGTGCTTGTGGAATTTTTCACCTCAGTTACCATAAACTCCTTGGGTAGCTTGGCATGCTACGCACAGCCTTTGGGAGGAAGTGTGCCTCACCTCAGACACAAAAATATTTGTGGCTGCTCCTAGAAAGTAAAGTTATTTCTCCGCAAGATGGGGAGGTGAGGTTTTGTCTCTCCAAATTATTTGGGCTACTGCTCCCATAATCTTTTACCCTTGGCTATTTTGGCAGGGATCTCTGGGAGCTGAAGTTCAAAACACCTGAAGGGCCAAACATTCCCCATCTCTGTCATAAAGAAAGGCCTGACACAACTTTTATTTAGAGCAGAGGATGGAGTACATTGAGGACCTGTTCTCTTCACATTAAATTGCAAACTGAATTTATGCACTGTTTTACAGACTCATGTGTTATGATGTACCAGTAACAAATAGGCTAGGCTGCCCATTTTGACCTCGAAAGGCTGTTCAAAGTCATTGTGAGCTATTATTTGAGTAGCTTGAGGTGAAATAATGTTCAGCTCAGCTTCCTGGAGCTCTATTTGAAATGCAAGTAATTGACTGCTGTTAGTTGTCAATTAACATTTATTATCAATTAGTTCATCAAATTGATTAGTTGGCAGGACCTTAAAGCCTAAATGCACTCTTTTCCATTATAAATATGTCTATAAGAGTAAAAGCAACTTGCTAATTGATGTCAAACCGAAATTGCTTATGTTGGTCAAGACAACAAGCAAGCACACTGTGTTTTAAAACCTGATTAAACTCATTTTGCAGAAAACAACCTTTCTTTTTTTACACGCACAGTAGGTAGGTAGATACAACAATATTAGAATAGGTGTATACATTTGAGAGTTTCTTAAGGACATGACAGGTTCCTCTAGAATCGTAAAAAAAAAAGGCTGATGATCTCTTCATACATCGTTTGGAAAAATTCCCTTTAAAATGTACAGTGTGTATTAATACAGAACAGACCTGTTTGTCTGTATACGCCATCCACCAGAAGTGTAGGCCTTAATGTCTTTAATGTTTTATGTCCTCCGCCTTGTTCCTGTCCAAATCGGAGTTAGGAAACATACTTAGTTGAATTTTAACTTCCAGAATCTTAAACTGGTTATTGAATTCTGGGAGTGGTAATTACAGGTCAAAATTCTCCATGCTCTCCTTTGCACACACAAACGTATCTGAAGTGCGCATTTTTGTTATTCTACCCTACCCTCCCTCAGACTCTAGGATAAAGTTTATTTTAATTCATTTAATTTTTTTTGTCCCTGACACATTTATCAATGTCAGTGTTTATACAGCGCCACTTTCTATACACCTACTACTGTTCAATTATGTTTTTATTTTGTCATAAACACTCCCCTCCCATTTCTACAACTCTGACTTGACCACAAGTCAACCCACCTGTATTCTCCACGCGGGACTAGAAAATGAAGGATGTGATTTTATGATTGCCACAAGGGCTAGTCAGTCCGCAGTTTGCAGACAGCATACTGCTTCCTTTAAACAAGGAAGAATCAGTGGCTCCTGGAAGGATTTACCTTGAAAGGTCTGCTATCTGTACAGCAGGGCCTATGCTTCATAGCTGGCTCTCCCCTTAAAGTCTACACATCTGCCTTGGCCCTGCATTAAGGGCAAACCGCACAAATCCACAGTGGTGCAAAATCAGTGGCAGCTCTCTAAAAGGGAGTTATTTTGTTCCCAAGCAATGAAATCATTGTTCTTCATAATAACAATAATCTTAGAACTGCAGAGCTGGAAGGGACCCTACGGATCATCAAGTCCAGCCCCTGTCAGGGAGAGAGAGTGGGGAATCGAACTCCCAAACACTGTATCTGCAGCCAGATACCCAAACCACTGAGCTATCCAGCAGTTTGTAATTACACAATTTCTGTCTCGGAAGCACAGTTCTTCCAGAGCATTGCCATCTTACGCTATTAAAGATGGATCCATGGGTTTCTGAAAGGTAGAAAGTCATTTCTTTTTGGCTAAAAACATTGCTGCTGCCAAAAGGGCAGAGTGAACAGGGTTGACTCGGAAGGGGGAAACAGCTTATTAATTTCAAGATCATTTTCTCCTTGTTCTCTTACAGGCCAGCCAAGCACCTACGCCGGGAACATAAGGCTGAGGCAGAGGGCTCTAACTTTACTCAAGAGTATAGATAATAAGTAGTTGAATATCTGCAGGCTCTTGACATATCCACCTGTTTTAAAAAATCTAGCCATTCTCCCTCTGCCCCATCCCCTTCTGTGTGAGAAACTTAGGGTTTGAATGGCACTTTTAAGAGAGAGAGAGAGAGAGAAAATCAAGAAAAGTAGCCCTTTGCTTCATGTTGAGTCAAATTACCTGAGTTAAAGGGCTCTCCATTCCCCTTTGCCTTTGTGAAAAGCTAGACTATGCCTGCCTGCCCCCTTTCAAATGGGAGGGGGGGGAGAATAACACCGTGTGACCTAAATATGGCTGAAAGACACACCATGTGACCCGCTTAGTGCTGCCTGTGATGGCCTGGAGCCACAGCAGGAACTCTATTAGTGGGAACAGCACAGATGCTACCAGATGGCCAACATATTGTCCAGAGATGACCCATGTATAATTGCAGAAAAGTTCAATACATTCAGGTTTTGAATTTAATTGCATTGACCACCTTGGCTTCTGCCGCCACTGCTGTACGATTTAATGTATTTAAGGTGGAAACTTGCTCTCTCTGAGAGCGGAAATCCAAGCACAGGTTCTAACTCCAGAGATGTTGTGTTGTATTGTGCCGCACAATTTAACACCTGAACACACAGATGTGAGGCTGCTGGAGAATCTGAGAACTTCCCCTTCACTCTGCTGGGGCCAGCTTTACTTTACTTAGGATCTGATTCAGGACAATATATATATCTGCTTCAGAGATATATGTAGGGCAAAATAAACTGGAGAGTGAAGTCTGTGATCCTGTGGCTAGAGTGCTACCCCTAGGTGCACACCTATGTGCAGCCTTGAAGATTACTGGACCTCACACAATAAAGGAGGCAACAAGGGGCAACCTCCTAAATATTTTAAAAATGTTTTAACCTTTAATATTCCTGCCCATTGACTACTCATCGCTAGCAGCCCTGCTTCTCTCATATCCATGATCAGTGTACATATATGGAAAGTTGGCACAGGAACTGTGTGTTGCAGCAACAGAGTATTGACAGAGTGAGGACACCTAGGGGAATATTCAAGATACTCCTCACATACGCTATAATCTTGCTATTGACTATATCTGTCTGCTAGTTTCTGACAGAATGTGTAGACTGGCCTGTCCTAACCTGATGCCCCCAGGTATATTGATTACAACTTCCATCATTCTGTAACAGTACTTATGTTGGCTGGGGATGATGGGTAATGAAGCCCAAAGCATCTGGAGGGCACCAGGTTAGAGCAGGTTCATGCAGATAGCAGCACCTATTCTGTTAATGCTAACTGTTTAGGAATCAGCTTGAATCCACACCAGGGAATATTTCTCTTGAGATAAAATTATTCAGAATACAGATAAAGTGAGAGAGGCACTGAAGAAATTTACTACCAAAGATTTTTCTTTGACCAAATGAAAAGGGAACTTTTAGATGCGAGTACTTTTCCTTTAGTCCAAGTCTGTATTAATTCCTGCCAGAAGTACTGTGCTGATTGAATGTGTATGTGTAGAAGAATGATGTGCCCATCTGGTCAGAACTGACATTTTATATATAATGAGAACTGCCTTATCCTACAGAAATAATGAAAGCTTGTTTTAGAGCCCCGCATATCACCCTTTACACGCTTTAGCAAATTAAATGCAACCCCACTGCATGTGTTTTTGATTTGATCACTGCCTCTTGAAGGCTTTGGGCCCCCTGCCTGTTATGCATTGTCTTGGGGTATATTTAGGGTTCCTTATAGGATAATGATGACGTGACATGTAGCCGATGAGAAACCTTTCCAATGAATAGGGCAGACGGGTCATTTCACATGTCACCAACGGGTCCCCTTTTACTACCCTGTCCTTTGAGAAGCTAGCCCTCCTTGCCACTTGCTTTGAACAAGACCGGACACACTGATTGTCTCTGCATCATTTTTGTTACAAGTTAATGTTTGGGGTGGGGGTGGGAGTGGAGGGCAGGCCTGCCCTGGATGCTTGCACAATAGACCAATATTGCCAGAGATTGTTCTGCAAATAAGGAGAAATACAGAAATTTCTTGGCAACTGGCCTACTTGTGTTCTTTTGCTGTCCCCTCCAGCTAGGATTGCTGACGTAAAGAAAAAAGGCTATCTTTTTGTGATGTACAGCCAATTCTTTCAGCAGCAGTGTGGTCTCACATCCTTCTCCACTCCTGTTTCACTTTAGCCATACTCCAGCATTGGATGCTCCTACCCGAGGGGTGCAAAACCAGTGAGCTCTGGGCCAAATGTATCCTCCCAGAGTGGATCTTGTGTGCTGGTGCCCTGACCACCATGATGCTTCCTACTAGCTACAGAAAAATACAGCCTATAATTCTGTTACAACCTAGAACCACTTCAGGTCATTTCTTCCTTTGTTTCCTTGTTACCATCCCTTTCTTCCAATGAGCTCAATGTTGTGCACATGTTTTTTTCTTCTCCCTATTTTTATCCTTGAACAACCATATAGGGTTGTTGCTGAGAGTAACTGGCCCACAGTCACCCCATACGTTTCATGATTTAGTGGAGATTTGAACCTGGATCTGCTACATTCTAGTCCAATGTTTTTATCACTGTACCTCACTGGCTCTCATGTGTTCCAGCTGGGGGGCACAATTTCCTGGAGAACCCACAGCATGTGAATTCAGAGCATGATTGGGCAACTTGTTAAGAGATCTGATGTCCATTTTCTTGCAATTAAAAATATTAAAATCATTTATTGATGTTGGGTGGTATATGCATGAGGACCAGCGTGCTGGGTTCTCGTGGTTTAATATCCAGAATAGTTGAGTTAATGCCCTCCCATGTCTGCTGTTTTCCGGGAAAACAAAACAAAACACACACAAACATAGAGGAATGGCAGGAAAGGCTTATAATAGCACAGTGGTGCAAAATAGCAAGAAGTACGATCTCTCATCTCTTTTTTAATCTATCATCAAAGTAAGCTCTCTGAAGTGGAAAATAATTTTAGACATTGCACTTCCCACATTCAGGTGTAGCAAACTGCTGGGGTTCATTTAACTGTTGTAAAAGTAGGATGCTCCTGGCAGTTCCATTCATACTGATCCAAGGGCTTCTCTTGTCCAAATGAAAGATGATCATTCAGTTCACCATGATCTGACCATTGTTCTGCTGACTATCATAATTTTTCTAATCATCCTATCTATTGATGTCCTGTCCTGCCCTTTCCAGGTTCATGGGCAGCACTCCTCGTGGGAAAATAATGTTTAAAAAGGAATTGCTGTTCATAACAGTTGATTCCCAGAACTGGGATGGGGGGATGGGTCATTGCTTCTGTTGAAAGGTACCTTGTCTTTTATTTTGTGTTGAGGAGATATTTTTGAAAAATTGTTATTTGTATGCAGGAGTGTAGCGTATGATACATTGTGAGACAAAGGAAGAAAAAATTGAAGCCCTGCTACTTAACAGGGGAGGATATATCCTTGGCTATCTGCAACTTGCCTACAAGAACTCTATGGTTTTGTGTTTGTTTTTTTTACTTTTACAGAACAAATGGTGAGATTTCTAAAGATGGTTCCCTAGTTCCAAACTGTCTTTATATCAATTTAAAAGAGACTTGCAGAAAACCTGTGGTGATGGCCATGTGCATAGAGGCCTAGCAGCTACGTATGTTCACAAGTTTACCATAGGATGGGCAAGTGAATTTGTTTTTGATGTTTGGATGTCCAAGAGAGAAGCATAGAGTCCAGGCTTCCTTCCCCAGGAAGCTTGCATTGTACAGTGACACTTCCTCATGAGAGGAATTTTACAAGAGGTCCAGAGGGTGTCCTCTTCAATTTGTACCTCGATCACATTTTCCTACAGCTTTCTACATCTCTTTCCTTCACACTGAGGGGTGGGAAAGTGTGGCCCATGAGTTGCAAGCCACCCCATGGCTGTTTGTGCAGGGCCTCACACTTATCCATGTTAAATTTTGTTGCTGTTGGGGAAATCATTTTACATAGACATGGTTTAGGGTGTCAGAACTGAAGGTGGACATCCATCTATTTCTGATTTTGAAGCTTTTCCAGACCAGATACAGCCCACGGTAGGTGCTGCGGGCAAAACATTTCCCGTAGGCCTGTCAAAATTGCCCTCCAATGCTTTATATATGCAATTTAAAAAAAAAAGCTAAGAGGAAAAGATGTAATCGGAGCACAATGGGAGCAGTTCTGCCTGGAATCCATTTGAATTCCAAGTAAGGAAATGGCTTATTTTGAGTAAATCATATGGATTAAGCAAAAAATGTGGGCATGGCAATTAAAGATATCTAGGCTTGCCAATCATTTTGCAGTCTGATTTCTATGAATGGATTCCCTGAGTTTTTTTTAAAGAGAAAACCACTATCTACTAAAATTAGTAATTATGTTACCAGTTCTAGGAGAATTCAGAAAAAACTTTCTTAGATATGTATACTTAAATCGGTAATTTAAAACAGTGTAATTTAAAACTCCAATGTAATTGTAGTCATAATAGTCTTAAAACTGTTAAGTCACGGTTCTTGACCATTATACTTTTAATTCCTCTTCTTGATAAGATCAGAGTTATCCTTTACTTTGTGTTTCAATTTGGACATTTTCCCTAAGTGGTCATTGGCATTGCTGGGAATGGAATGTCAAAGATTTTGGCATTTGTGTTTTCTTGGAGAAGGAACAGAGCGCCATGACAGGGTGTTGAGCGGTGAGAGAGAAGAAACCAGAAATCTGGGAAATACAGGCAGATTCTTACATCTTCATCCATGGAAAAAAAATAAGTAAAAGGGGAGGGAAATTCTTAGATAGAAAATATTTCCTTACTGAGCTTATTTATTTCAATGCAGCCCTACTAGGTTTACTAGGCCTTACAATCTGTGGCTGAAATCCTGTTGCTTTGTGGAGTAAGTTGACTAGAGGAGGCTCATCAAGTCCATGAGGATTTGGTGAGTCCGCTCCTCTGTATGTTTTGTGGCCCTACTTTCGTTCCAACCTACTTAACAAGAGAGGCCCTTGAATCAGTATGAATATTACTTAAGTAACAGAATTTCAGCCTGTCTACTTTTACACATCTGCTTTCAAGTATCTCAACAACAGCTAGGAATACTACCACTGGAAAAAGCCATCTCTGTCAAATTGTCCATGCAGGCATTTTCTCAGTGCATGGATTACAATGGTATGATTTGGCTTTTGTTTTAAAGGATTGCAGACACTGTGGAATTGAGCACCCCCTTTCGTTTATTGTTAAAGTGTGTTATAATTAACTGAACAAACCTTCCTAAGAGATTGTGGAGTGGTCTACCTTAATTTCAAGTAGGCAGCCCCTTCCAATTATGTCAGCTACTTAAATTTATTTGCAGACGGTCAATTCATATTGATCATAACTTGACCTTACAGTGACCTTGAGCAAAGGTATTTTTCAACTCCTATAGATATTGTGATCAATAGTGGTGAGTAATTGACTGTACCTAGTTACTAGATAAGTGAAAGTTTTTCCACCCTTCCTTAAGGTGTACAATTTCCAGAAACAAAGATAACAACAGCTCATTTAGTCAACAGCTTATAAAAGTTTCATACTGATGTATGAAGGTATAATGACAACCTTGGGCATTTACAAGTGGTACAAAACAATGGGGTGCGAAGATACAAGAGAGCGAATCATTACTTCCCTAACTTCAAATGCAAAATTTCATGATATTTATGACAAACGGTGCTGAGAACAAACACACTTACTTAGCCGAGCTTGTTGGAGACAGTATGTGCCCAGCTGTGCCTCTTTTCTCTGTACACGAGGCAGAACTGGTGAAATAAAATGCAGTATTGTTATTACTGTACACAGGGAGGAAGCTGCTAGTTATACATATTTTACTTCAGCACTGTGCTCTTTTGCATGTTGGTGCCTGAACAAAATTGCACTTCCCAAGGTACTTCCAACTGTAATCACAAGGAAAAGCTCAGTTTGGTCTCAGCACATCTGCTACATGTTGAGCTGTCCTCCTGCTGAAAGTGAAAAAGAAAAGATGTTAAAGATGTTCTCCTTGGTTGTTCCTTTCACTTCACTCACAACTCCACCGGGCTATGCACTGGCAGAGCAAACTTGAGCAAGAGCAAGCCCACAGGAAGCATCACCATTTGGAGCTGCTGATTTGAGCATCAGAACTCAAGAGCTGCCCTTCTAAAGGACAACGTGGTTCTAGGCTGCCTCTTTCTATCTGAGGAAGGACTATGTTCAATAAGGCAGGTTTGCTTCTCCTCCAAATTTCTCTGGCGACTGTGGTTGATGTTCCTGCTGCTGCTGCTGCTGCATGGAACTGGGTGCCTAAGTATGTGTATGTGGCCATACACGTGCACATATGCTTGTGCACATAGATGCAGAGATCTCGGGCTAAAATCCTATGGGTCTTGTACTAATTTGCTCTTTATGTTAATTTGAACAAACATGGCCAAGGAAAATACTTAGCCAAGGGTTTGTGCAGTGAGCTACTTATTACCCCCATTCAGGTCCTTAATTTCTTGGAAGGATGTCCTGTGATGCAGTCAGGGCTTGACAGCCTCCCTTCAACTCCTAGCCAGGTGGCCAATGGCCAGTTCTTTTACCATGGATGCCACTCCCTTGAAATATCACTCTCATCTCTGGCTTGGCAACTGGATGCCAAGTGGAACCCCTTCTGGGGATAGATTTTTGTCCCGGAACCAACAGCTGTGATCCCTCAGCTTTCACACACACAGGCACATTTCATGCTGTTTTCCCTGGATGCCAAAATATATATATTTTACATTTTATGTTCTACCAAAGGATAATGGAAACATACTTATTTGGTGGCTCTCGGGCTGACCTGGCTCAAAATAATTTTAGTCTGCTTATGATGCTCTTTTGCTGCTGCTACTGTCATTCTTATCTGTTTTCTCAGAAGCTGACTCAAAGTCCATTATCAGTGCTTTTATAACTTAAAGACTGTACATACCATGATGAACTCTTTGAGAGAGGGCCCCTTAGAAGTGTCAGGTGGCACCAAATGCAACACTGCCCATCCTGATGAGAGTAGGCCATCCCCTTCAGGGGACACTTCTGCTGAGAGCAGTGACTAGAACTTTGGGCACCTGGAGGAAACAGCATGAAATGTGCCTCAAATCATCTTCGCAATTCGTAACGTGAGAATGATACTAGAAGTAATTACAGCACTGAACACCTCTGCCACGGGAGATCAGCAGCACTGTTGGAGCTACAAAAACAAATCAGATGTGTGACACAGATGTAGGTATAGATACAGGCAAACATAGGCTGAAATCCTGTTGTATAGCTCTATGTGTACAACAGGAATGGCATCAGATAGACAGATCGACCGACCGACCCGACCGACAGACAGACAGACAGATAGATAGATAGATAGATAGATAGATAGGTGGTTTAGTATATGAATTAACAATAATAGTTGTCTGCTAAATAAATTTTTGTATATATTAATCATCTGACTTTCTATACTACTCAGCCCAGAGACTTGGATTGCCAACTCCAGGGTAGACTTGCCCTCCAATGGGGGAGGCCTGGTCTATTCACAGTTCTGTCCTTTTCAAAGTCCAGGCCAGAGTCCATGAGCAGACCCTGCCCCTACTGCCTCAGTAAAACTTTGGTATACTGGTCACCTTTCGTGCTCCCTCTTGGTGGCCTGGTCCACTGGTCACATGGCCTGCTCAAAATTGGTCTACTGCCATCTTTTCCTGTAGTTATAGACGAGGCTATCAAGACAGTGTTAGAGGTCTGAGGAGTAAGGGGGTTGCCTTCTAAATTTGGTGGCCTGGGGGCAAAGCTCCAGTTTCCCCCACCTGAGTTACAGCCCTCCTTGTGATGCTTGGGCTCTTCCAACATCAATGAAAGGTGTTGCCCATAAAACTGTATCCAAATGCCTAAGCAACTTACTTTGGAACCTGAATTCTGTTTGTGTAGACTGCATCTCTTGAAATTTGGTTGTTGGGGTGGATTTCTCAGAATTTGGAATAATTACTTTTTAAAAACTGTAACTCCCAGAACAGCCATGTTGCAGCCCAAGGCAGTAACTTTCCTAAGCTGTGCTTATTCTTGCACATTAGAAGTCCACTGGCCAAACTTCATGTAAGCCTCCCATGCCTGGTCATTAGCCCATTGCTGTGATGACCAGTGAAAGACTGCATCATCACAGATAATGGAAGATCACCTTTCAGGAGGCCAGTGATTCCCCCCCCCCCCCATGTAGTAGTTCACTCATTCAACTGTGTGTGAGCAAGCAGAAAGATCTAAGAAAGGAGAGAGAGAAGGAGATGCATGCGGACGTTAGATTACTTTAGATAAAGCACACCTTGACTTCCCCCCCCCCCCCAGTTTTTATGACTGGAGGACAAAAAAAGGAGGAACATAATAGGTCCGGGATATGAAAATGGGATAAGGCAAGTTTTGTGGCCCTCCAGATGCAGTTGATGAGAACTCTTATGGTTCCTAACCATTTGCTGTGCTGGCCAGGGCTGAGGAAGCTGGGGTTCACCGTCTGAAAGGTAATTTGTGCCCACCTGGAGGCTGCAGGCCTGTACAAGCTTCAGCAGAAGTGCTACCAAACTTAGAAGAACATCATTCCTGTTGAAACATGCTGTAGGTTGTATAATAAGCTGGCTGGGTAGCTCAATGGTTTAGATATCTGGCTGTGGAGCCAGAGGTTGTGAGTTCAATTCCCCATTGTGCCTCCTGCAAGTAGAGCCAGCCTGTGTGGCCTTGGGCAAGCTGCATGGTCCCAGGGCGCCCCCAGAAGAAGGGAATGGCAAACCACTTCTGAGTATTCTCTACCTGGAAAACCCTGAAAAACAGCCGCCATAAGTCAGAGTTGACTTGACAGCACATGATTATTATTAGGTCTCGTAATATCCATCTCCCTCCGAATGGGTCAGGTTTTTATTAGTATGCTCTAGCTTTCTAGACAGACTTTTTATAGTTTTTGTAGTAGCTCTTTATTTCACGTTACTTATCATTATGAATTCATTTAGTATTGATTGCAGTAGCTGTCTGATAATAAAGAATTAATTTGGCATGCTAGGTATGTCATATGTATTTATATAAAAATTCTGAAGGCATTCAGGATTAATTAATATTGTGAAGCAATACTGCATTTGTAATTTCGCTATATTTTAATACATCTCTTTCTTTTCCAGGTTACAACCCACTCATGTAATGGATCTGCTTCAGGGATTTCCTCTTTCATATGGAAAAATGTTTCCAAGAGTAACTAAAATCTGCCGTGTGGTACACTTGGGTTTCCTAATGTCTCTGTGGCAGTGGAACGGTTTCTAATGTTCCAGGAGTGCTGAGGGATATGGAATCAGCGAGAGACATGTTGAGGCAACTGTATTGGATAGGTTTTCCCACCTGCTTGATGGGTCTGATGTGAACAAGGTAATTTAAAACTCACTCTTCTCAGATTTCCCCCTAATCAAACGAAAAGACATGTGTGCCGATGGAGATAGAGAATGAAATTACCTGCTCTCCAGAAATGTCAAAACACACTTAACCGAGACTCAGCCAAAAGCAGGTATTTTCATTGGTTGCCTTGTCTTATTGTATCCATTGCAGATCCCATGGCAGAATTTCCTCTGTATTATTGGATGTAATCATGATGTAAAGGGACATTATCTGATTCCATCTTAATGAACTGAGATTGTAACTACAGTGTGGCCAGGAAAAATGGTGAGGATGTGACTCTGTTTTTCAGTCACTGAAAAATCATAAAGTCTGGATTCCTGTTCAGCCTGTGATATGGGCTAGGACTTTAGAGGGAATTATGGGAGACTGAGGAATTAGATGGCATGCTTTAGGATCTTTAAGGTGATATGCCAATAGGAATTCTTGCTGGATTCCCAAAGAAGTCAAAAGCATATTGTTCCAAGCATTTAAAGTATGAATAAAGACCATGAGGCCTAGTTAGTCCCACTGAGGCATGCACTTAGCAGACATGCTGCCTGGTACCCATGCATTCAGAGTTGGGGAAAACCAGTCTGCCGATAGCACATCTCCATATCAAGGGGATTCTGGGCCAGTATGGAAAAAGAGATTCCCTTTGAACACCTTTGTGTGAGCTGACCCCTGACCTCTGGTTCCAGGTCATAAGTACACTGAGCAGCCACAATCCAACACTTTGATTTGGACATAAAACACATACTGGCTATCATTCCAAGTGGCAAAACTCTGGTGTGCTTCACCCGATTCCTGTGAAAAGCCTTATGTGGATTATTCAAAATCGCAAGGAATTCCGATATTGTGCAAATATTGGACATTTTTAGCCATACAATCCATTGAAGCTAGCAGGGAATCTGACCAGCTGGAAAAAAAATACAAGCAATCTTTTTGGTTAATTTAGTAGAACCATTGTAGGTGTAAAACAATTACTTTCTTCTGGGGAGATCAACCAGAAGACTCTCTTTTTCAGACAAACATACATTTGTTGTTGTTATGTGCCATCAAGTCACTTTAAGGTGACCCTATGAATGAGCAATCTCCAAAATGTCTTGTCCTCAACTGCCCTGCTCTGTTTGTGTATAGCCAAGCCTGTGGCTTCCTTTAGGGAGTCAGTCCATCTTGCATTTGGTCTTCTTTTCCTGCTGCTTTCCACCTCTCCCAGCATTATTGTCTTCTCCAGAGAATCCTGCCTTCTCCTGATGTGCCCAAAGTAGGACAGCCTCAGTTTCAACATATTTGCCTTGAGAGATGGTACAGGCTTGATTTGCTCTGGGACCCACTTGTTTGTCTTTCTGGGAGTCTAAGGGATCCACAAAGCTCTCCTCCAGCACCACATTTCATACAGGTTTACATTACCTAAAGCCCTTTAATGGTACAGCAAGGTCCTTCCGGAGCGTTAAAGTGGTTACTTATATATAACATAAAAATCCTTGCTGCATACACAGAGGAAATTTATTTCAGTTCGCTCTCTCTCTCTCTCAGTCTCTGTGGTGTGTGTGTGTGTGTATAGAATACTGTTCATTTTTATCATTCCTTCAGCCAAAGTTGCAAGACTGCTCACTGCTCTGTGCATAAACGTAGGACACACCTTCCCCCTTACAATTAACGAAGGCTGTGTCACAAAGGTGAGAGGGATGTTTGTGCTATTGGAAGCAATAATGAAGATTTACAGTTGTTCAATACTGGAAAGGATTTCCCAGAATGCTGACTAACTGAACAGCACTGGAGTTTATTGATGTATCACTATTCCGAAAACAGCAGTTTATTAATAAATAGATTCATTGGAGTGGAAGATGGAAACCAGGCTGGCAAAGGAAAGGGGGAATAAAATAAGGAAAAGGGGAGTAAAAGATAAGGAAGATGAAAGGCAGAAAGGTGATGGCCATCGCCTGTTCCTCGATAAGGAAATGTGGTCAGGAGGTTAACTTCAGGATTGATGGAGAAATGGACAGCAGTGTGATGAGAACATTTTAAAATGGAGAGACATCCAGGGGGTGTCTGGGTACAGATTGTAGTTGGATTTGCTGATCTGCTGCATATTTATGCAGAAAATGAGCATACTCAGTGTTCCACGTTGCTTGTGTTGAAGTAAGTTGTATGTGTGTTCTGTGCTGTCAAGTCGGAACTGACTTATAGCAACCCTAATAGGCCTTTCAAGGTGAGAGAGCTCTTTAAGGAGTGGTTTTACCAGTTCCATCTTTGCAGTGAGTTTCCCATAGCTGGGTGGGAACTCGAACCCCATTCTCCAGAGTCCTAGTCTGTCACTCTATCCACTACACCAGTAAATGAGAATAGGCTTAACCATGCTGCTTTCAGCTTTTCTATATTTCTGAAATACTGGGAAACCTGGAGGATGCTTTCAGGAGAATGTAGAAGGCTTCGAACTCTCTCTCTCTCTCTGTCTGTCTCTCTCTGTCTGTCTCTCTCTCTCTGTCTCTCTCTCTGTGTGTGTGTGTGTGTGTGTGTGTGTGTGTGTGTGTGTGTGTGTGAGAGAGAGAGAGAGAGAGAGAGAGAGAGAGAGAGTGTAGGTGCATGTACACACTCCCATTTGTATTTTTGTTACAATTTTAATCCAATATTTTTTTTCCAGGAAGATTAGAGAAGCATTGGTGCTTCTGTAATTTTATCCTCATGGCACTCTTGTGTAGGAGAATTGGCTGATGAACCGTGATTGAGCTTTTGATAGTAAGAGTGACAGCTTCATGGCTGGGTTTGGATTCAAATGTAATTCTAGTCTAGCACTCTAATGCCGCTTCCCCATCCTGACACCTAACAAACACATTGGAACAACATTTACTAATCCCAGTCAACAGGTTGGATAATAATGGAAGTCATAGTCCAAAAACCTTTTGAGGCCCCCCACCTGGGGAAGCCTCCACTAAGGAGTAGGCTACACTGTGTGACCTCCAAGTCCCTAGATAGCTATAACCATTGGCTTAAATAACTTTAATTTTTAAAGAAAATGTACACACACACAAATGCAACCATGGCATCCAAGCAGTAAATTGAAAACTAGCTTGTAAAGGTTGCATTGCAAAGATTGATAGGAAACGGTGAGTGAAACAACAAAGGGACAATGTCTTCTTCTTCATCATCATCATCATCTTAGAACTGCAGGGCTGGAAGAGACCCTATAAATCATTGAGCAGAGACACAGTGGAGAATTGAACACCTAACCTCCGAGCTATCTAGCCATTAAATTAGACAGAAGGTATATATCTCATCCTATCATTATTATTTCTTCTTAGTCTTCCCCCGTTCTTAGGCAAATCAACAACATGCTCATCAAAATCCTACTGGAGTTCCCACAAGGTTTGCATAACACACCGTGACTCATGGTGGCTAATTGCTGAGGTGTCAGAGTGCATCTTGGTCAAGTATCTTGTCACGTGTCCACTACAAGTTAGCCACCGACCTCGTGTGAACACCAATAGGATCCTGGCTGCTCACTGTTATGATCCATTTCTCTTGTCACTTAACTGGAGCTGAAGCTCTTCTCTGGAACATGGAAAATAAAAATAAGGACGAGTGTGTTTGTGAAATAATGTTGCCACCAAACAACAGAAGTAGTATCTGGAAGGCCAGATTGGAAAGAACGTTTAGTGTGACACTGTGCAACGGGAGTGGAGAACATGTTGCCCTCCAGATGTTCTTGGACTGCAGTTTCTATCTGCTCCAGCCAGCATATCCTGAGGTGAAGAATAGCAGGAGGTGATATCTACAACAACTGAATGGTCACAGTTACCAACCTGGTGAAAAATACTAAGTAAAAAGTAAAGCAAACCTCCTTTTGCCCTGTGCCACAAGGTTTTATGGACTAGAAATTGCTCTGTCAGATGTACACAGTGATATCTTAAGTTACTCAAAGCATCTGCACTGGTGGAGATCAAATCAGGTTGTCATATATTTTTTTCTGGAATGGCTCCTCTGCCTTTTACAATAAGACGATAGATGGAAATTGAATAGGTGAAGCAGCGTCAGCTTTTCCCAGCATGCCATTGGAATGGTAAGAAAAACCTCATCTGTTACATTTCTGCCTGTTGTATGTTTGTTAAAGCCACAGGAAATTTGCTACAGGAAGAAGAAGTTGTCAATCACAAGGTAGAAAAAGAAACCACATTCTTTATGTCTGGGGCTGTGTGGACAGATAGTTAGAGAGTGTGACATTTTTTTAAAATGGCAAAAAAAATGAAAGTAATCTTCTTGCCTCTTTTATAGTCAAGCTTGTGAAGCAGGTCCTGGGATATTTGAGCAGTTTTTGTCTGTCCCCTTTCAGTGCCAGTATTTGTTTAAAGGCTTTAATTGCTTTAGACAAACCGATTTCATTCCATGCATCATTCTCTCCTTTTAATGTGTAAATTACATAGGATTTGACTCTGATTATATTGATATAATTGCTTGTCTTCACATGAAGCACAAGGCCACAATCTGGGAAGGGCCCCGTTAAGAAGAAACAGGTGTGAGCCTTCCAGAATGAAAGCTTCCCACACAGCCCAGAACCACCAAAAAACTTTTGATGTTTGTCATATTTTATTTGTATATAGCCAGCCGGTTGCTGTTACTGCTTTGTGATATTTTTTTTTTTATCCCTCAGGGGGGTGCCTGCAGCCAAACCAGATCTGCCTGTGATCTTGTCAGGTTTCACAAGGTAAGCAGTGTCAGGCCTGGTTAGTACATAAATGGGAGACCTCCGGGGGGAAGTAATATCCTGATGTTGCAGGATCCAGGGGGGTAAGGATAAAGCAGGAAGGATCAGACGTACATGCCACTGAGTTACCGTATCGAACAGATGTCATGGTGCAGAAACGAGAGAGAAAGAGAGGCAAACAATCAATTTTTTTTCCATACTTCAAATGAAATTTATGCTGTGCCATTAAACGGCACAGCTTCTCTGTTTGGGCAAGATTTGGGCAAGGTTGCCAACCTTAATTCTTTTTACTGTTCCTGGTCCTCTAGTTGTTAACAGATATGTAACAAGCAGAGATATAAGTGGTATAGATTTTCCTGGGATGGAGACATAGTCATGGAGGAGGATTGACTTGTTGCATTTTTGTGTTTCAGCCTGTTGTTATAAAGCCTAAAAGCAGAACTTGAAAAAAAAAATTACATTTTATACTACAGGTTTGCAAACCAACCAGCAGGTCTGGATTGTAATCCCAAGAGTACATTTTGCAAGTGCTACACAAAAGTCACACCAAGGGATAGAAATACTGGCAACTCTCTTGCTTTCCCCCTATTTAAGGCTCCCAGCTTTCAAACTGATCCTGCTCCCATGACTTTACCACCACCCAGGCATCAACATTAATCAGCTAAAGGTTAATTGTTTAACTTCCAGGGAAATGAAGTCATGGGGGAAAGCTTCATTGTCTGCCCTTAAATAAAGAGGAATTTTAAAATAGCACTGGCAGTTCTAGAAAACTGAAGTATGTTGTTGTTCCCCTTTAACTTTTCCCCATGATGGGGCACTTAGTTTTTTTAAATCTGGTGGACACAGTAAGTGGCAATGTTTAAAAACACACTGGATGTGTTTGCACACAGTGGTAAACCAGAGCTTTGATTAAGCAGTTTACTTCTGCTTGGGCTCTCCTGTCAACAGCCGTGGTTAAACTGAACAGTCAAGGGCATCATGGATGGGTTCCGGATTTGTTGCTTTTTTTGACAGGCCAGAATTGCAAACCAAGTTTTGCACATCTTGGAAGGAATAACCAAGGAGCCCTACTCTGGATGTCACATGTAGGTTTTCGTTGCAACTGCTCCTATTGAGAGGAGAAGCCTGGAGAGAAAGGCTGGGTTGTCTGCACCATCACATACCTTGTTCATGGTAAGGCAACGTTCTCAGGATCTGCAGTCACTGTGAAACACATGGATACAATCTGTGCCGCACCATAGTCATTATATGATGAGTTAGAATGACCATATGACAGTTTGCTCTTTGCTGCATTATATTGTGTTTTGCCTGTTGCAAGACTATGATTTTGAAAAGCCTTTTCAGGTGACTTCCATGTTAATTAATCTATTTTGGGTTCTTAAGCATACTTGTTTTTAATTTGACTTTGTTATTAATTGTCTTGATTTCCATTTTTAAGGGAGAAAGGCGGGATGCAAGTCTAATACATAATAAAATAAAACTGCTTAGGCTGAAGGAAAGGGAGTTCAGGGCAATGCCTTGTGTGTGTGCACAGATTCAGAAAGGAAACTGTCCCTTATGGCAGCTGGTGGGAACATATAATGCAGACATCACTACTGTTACATAGTTTTGCATTTTTGCTTAAATTCCCCTAGCTGTGCAGCAGAAGTGCAGGGTTTTACAGAACAGAATAACGCCAAGTTCCTAAAATTAGTGCACCCCTTTTTCTCTTCAACTGCAGCTTACAGTCTCAATAGTTCAACTGCCACTTGCAGCTTCAATAGCTCACTCTGAGATATTAGTAAGAAGAAAGAATAAAAAGTCCAATTTACTTACAGATCAACAACAGACAAAAACATGACTGCTTGCGACAACAAGCCTCAACAGTCTACCTGCTTTCAACGGATTGCGAACTACCAGCAGACAACTGAGAGAGGGGGAAAGGTTTATTTTATTTATTTATTTTATTAGATTTGTATCCCGCCCATCTAGACCAAAGGTTCAAAGCAGAGAGGTGGATTTTCAATGAATTCAGAGGCAAGGAAGGAATGATTGGTCAGTGCTGGGCAGATCGATTGTCACTCCAGCCCAGAAAGGTCCCTCCCACCAAAACTGACTAAAGACAGCATGGAAGGCTGCTATACAGTCAACCCTCGACTTACGAATTTAATCCGTTCCGGATTAACGTTCGTACGTCGAAACGTTCGTATGTCGAACTATGCATTCCAATAGGAATGCATTGAAAACCCATTAATCCGTTCCGGCCGAAGAAAAAAAATACCCCAAATACCCCAAAAAGGCAGGGGAAAGGGGCAGGAAATTCAAAAATGGTGCTGGGGAAGGCTTGCCCAGCACCATCGGAGGACTGGTGGGGGACCTCTGAAAGCGGCGATTGTGGTGGCGGGGGACCCCCGCCAGTCCTCCGATGGTGCTGGGCAAGCCTCCGAACGGAAAAAGGCAGGGAGAAAGGGCGGGAAATTCAAAAATGGTGCTGGGCAAGCCCTGGGAGGCTGAGTTTTGAATTTCCCACCCTTTCCCCCTGCCTTTTTCCGTTCGCAAGTCGATATAAATTTTTGCGATCGGAGCCGTTCGTAAGTCGAAATGTTCGTAGGTAGGGCCGTTCGTAGGTCGAGGTTTGACTGTAACTCCAACAGTTACAGGCACTGTTTGCAGCCATGAGATCCTTGATACTTTAGGTGGTCTGTAAATATATAAGCCAACAAAGTCAGGAGCCTTCACATGTTGGACAAAATTCAGCAGTAGCTCCGGCACTATGAGAGGTGGCATGGAAGCGGCCTCAGTTGAGTGCTAATGAACAATTGAGAAGGGTCCCTATTCTAGCACTGCTCGCGCAGTGGCAGAGATGGGGGGGGCACTTGTCACTGCTCATTGGCATGGCTCATTCCTGCCTGCCATACTGCCATGCATTCCACCACTGCAGTCTAAACTCTGACAAAGCTGCTCAGAAAGCAAAGATACAAGACGGAGTCATTTTGCCTTTTCTCCATTTATTTCAATGAGACAGAGGCCTGCTTTCCCCTTTGGTGATAAAACTATAGATTGCATGTGGAGGCATACAGGAATGAACCATTCCCACCATAATCGGGGGGGGGGGGGCATCAGGCAGCCCATGGTCTATTTTTGTGCCTCTTGTGGCACCTCAGAGGGCATTTTTGACGCCTTCTGGTCAGTTATGATATGATTTGGAAGGGCTGATGACAATTTCCAGAGCATCCTGGGATCAGAAATGTGGCCCCCAGAAAGTCAGAGTTTTCCCATCCCTGGTGTAAATAATTCCCTCCCCACAGAAAACAGGCCAAGAAGGCAGAAGGAGCCTAGCCTAGCCTAGCCTTAGGTGAGACTGGTTACCAGGGTAGAAGGAATACCAGTGAAGCATTCAGAGCTAAGAAGAAGAGCAGGGATAAGAAATGTCCTTCGTTTTTGTCAAGTACAACTTTCAGAAGACCGTTCCGCATGAGAGGACTATATAGCCTGGAGTATTCTGGGAGGGGTAGTCCAAAAAAGTAAAATTTCTCATCGTTTGTGAGTTTGGGGAACTGGACAACCTAACCCAGTATCCTGTTTTCCACAGGGGCCAAAGAGATGCTTGTTTGTTTGTTTGATTGATTGATATCCCACCCTGTTTGTTTGTTTGTTTGTTTGTTTGATATACCGCCCATCTGGCAGCCAAGGCCACTCTGGGCGGTTTACAACAAAAAACAAAAAACAACAGAATAACAAAATAGCAAATACCGTGTTTCCCCGAAAATAAGACAGGGTCTTATATTAATTTTTGCTCCAAAAAAAGCAGTAGGGCTTATTTTCAGGGGATGTTTTATTTTTTTCATGTACAACAATGTTTATTCAAATACAGTCATGTCATCTTCTGGTTGCTGCACAATGGTGGAGGGTGGGGTTTCACTTAACTAGGGCTTATTTTGGGGGTAGGTCTTATATTACGAGCATCCTGAAAAATCATACTAGGGCTTATTTTCAGGTTAGGTCTTATTTTCAGGGAAACAGGGTAGTGACATTAATACATAGGGTGAAAATCAAAAATCATAAAGTGAAGTGAGGATAAAATTATAATACAATAAATACAATTAAAAGCAGCTATCTCCTGCTGCTCTTTTCCAGCCATTAAAATACAGTGCCATGCTGCCTTTGATCTTGGGGGGCAGTGTACAGCTAGCATAACTGCTAGCCACTTGCAGCCTTACTCTATCAACTTAGGAAAGCTATTATCTTCTACAACTCCCACAGCCCCCTGGCCAGCAATTCTGGGAATTGTAGTCCAAAAGAAGCTCTGCTTATTCTCCATGTATTCCCCAGATAATTTAAGGAAGAACCAGGACCATTTTCATTACTATTCTTTTTCTGGGTTCTTTGGTTTCCATTGGTGGTATGTAAAATACGTTATGTATCGAAGCAAAAAAGACAATATGTTTACAGCCATTAAAACATAGGCACAGTGCCAGGCAGCCAGGATTGGATCAGGCTGCCCATCTTATGGCAAGTGGGCTTGTTAATTGTGGGTGACATGTGCTGTCTAGCTATGCATGCTTTTATCTTGTTGAAAGCCATTCAAGTGTCATAACATTTTGTTTGAAGCAGCCTGTGTCCGATATGCTTATCACTGGGTCCAGTTGAGTCTGTCCTCATAGTTACTTGGAAGGATAGTTACTTTCACAAGGCAAGAATGCAATGTTTTTCTTAGATATCGTCGAGGTAAGCTCTCTGAAGGAAGGCAGGAGACAGGAAACGACACTTATATCTAAATTCTAGATGCAGAATGGAGCATCTTCTGGTACATGATTACAGATCACAATATCCTCAGATTCCTTGTGAGAAACCCTCCAGCACTGGCGTGCCGTACGAGCCTAGGGACTGGTTTTGCAAGCTCGATAGCACTGCACATCCATGAGCATGATTTTGCCCTTGGAGACTTGCTCGAAATAATGTTAAAAGCCTGGAATCAAAGTAATACAAAACCACAACAAAAATGGCGAGGGCCTGCAGCCAGATTACCTCAGGCTGAGATTGCATCAGGCATCCTCAACGAGGCTGGGTCAGAGCTCCATATGGAGGCCGCCAGTGCAAATTCAGGTGCTTGCAGAAGGGGAGCAGCTTTTCTCTGCTCTGTTCAGTGCTACGGCAAAGTGCTTCAGGTTTTAATAGCTAAACAGGCTTCGCTTTTAAAATATATTTCTCCTGGAAATTCTTCTTTGCTCTTTCTCCACCAATCTGGGTGCCACAAGCTGAAACTCACTGAAAGCCACCCTAACAGGTTTTTCAAAGTAAATGAGCTAATTCAGGAGTGATTTGACCAGGCCCATCCCTTCCCGCATGGGTTTCCATGGACAAGTGGGGATTCAAACTCAGGAATCCTGAGTCTGAGTCCATCATTCTATCTACTGTACTACACTGGGTATTGACCACCAACCATAATAACTTGCAAATGCTGGAAGACCATAATGTGTGGTGAATCAAATATGCAGATGTAAAGTTGGGCCATGCAAATCTGATGATATCATCAGTTGTGGCCATGTTTTGGTAATTAAAAGTTTCCTATTCCCTCTTAAAGGGTTCTAGACTTTGTTAGATCAATTTGGATCCGGAAAAAGCTGTTGGGTGTCACAGGATGGGGTGGGGAAGTCTTAAATGTCTAAAATTTGCTATCATAGGTCCTGGTGGCTAAGGCTGAACCTGCAGCAGCAAATTTTGGACTTTTAAGACTCTCGCTGTTCCAGGGTCCTCAAAGGCTTCCCTAGAACCAAAGAGACAAAAAGAACTGCTGGATAGCTCAGTGATTTAGGTCTCTGGCTGCGGAGCCAGAGGTTGAGTGTTCAATTCCCCACAGTGCCTCTTTGACAGGGGCTAGACCCAATGATCCATAGGGTCTCCTTCAGCTCTGCAGTTCTATGATGATGAAGCCTGGGAACCTTTGCTAGGGTGTGTGTGTTAGAAAACTTTTAATTACCAAAACATGGTAATATGGCTGATGATATCATTAGACCTAGGCAGTGTAACTTTACATTACTGGATTTCAGCCAATATGTGGTGAATCAAATACACCTGAAAGTGTTTTAAGTTAAAGAAGCTCTAATTTGTATTTCTCTCAGAGCTTGGGTTATTTTTGAGGGGCTATAACTGGGTCACTGTGGGGGTTGTAGTTTAAAATGGGTGGGGGGGAAGACTTTTTATCTACAAAGATATTTTTATGCATGAGGAATTCAATAAAATTGATCAGTGTAGGGACACATCTGTTATTAGGGATAGGTGGACACCAGCCTTAGGCAATTAATTTTGGATGTCATGGAAGGAGAGCTAGTTGTTAGCTATTTAATTTGCTATTGTTTTGATTGTTCGTTCGTTTGTTTTCTAACAGCCAGCCTGTTATTTTCTGCCTTGTGTGCCAAAATAATGTGCCTGATTTTGGGTGCTATGAATTTGATTTGGATCAGTCATGGGGCAAGGGGAGACGTGATGTTTGGCCTCAGCACTGTAGAAATCAATCCACTGACTGAGACTGAAAGAGTGGCCAATGATTGTTGGCATAGTAACAGTCTTGCATGCAGCCTGCTCCTGGGTTTCAGTAGGAGGAGGCAGTTTGTTTTCACAAACTAAGATGACTGTGTTTTGCCACTAACCAATCAGCAATGCCCCTTTTCCAGATCTTAAGACAAGCCCTCACTCCCTCTTCTTGTTTGTCTATTTCCTGTTGCTTTGTTTGCTTTCTCTGCTTCCTGACCCTCAGAGCATGAAGGCGCATGGATTTCTCCCTTTCCAGATGGTTGAGAGATCCATCCCCCTTTTTTATCCTTTTATTCTTCTGATTGTAACTGAAGATCAATTGTAAGTAAATATGTTTTTCTTTTTCCACAGAAGGTACTTGTAGAGTGGTTTTTATATGCAGCTGTTTGTGTTTTTATACTTTATGCTCTGCTAAATAAAAAGAAATTAACCAAAAGTCCTCCAATAGTGATGTCATTTGTCAGTGTAAGTGTGAAGCCTCTTTCAAAAAGAAGAAGCCACGAGGCAATTATTCTTCAGTGGATTTAGGCAACAGGAAGCAATATAGAGTTGTTGTTGAGAAGAATAGGGCCTTCTCCGATTTAAACGTCCATAAAAAACATATGCTGCTGAGCTTCCCAAATTCTCTTATATTTAATGTCCTATCTCTTTCAGCTGATTTTGGTTTGTAAGGCATGGCAGTATTTCTAATATGAACAGGGCTTGAAAAATCCACTCGTCTGTGACGAGTGAAAAAGCGCTGCTTAATGAGCCACAGCTCCCTCCGTCCCTCCCTCCTTGCTTCCTTACCCTCAGTCTCTCTCTCTCTCTCTGATCCTGCAGTCCTCCCCTCCCCCTTCCCATTGCAAAAGGAAAAACATCCCTCTTCTCACGAGAAGAGAGTTCGAGCGGCACATAGATATATAGCTCTGCAGGAGAATGTAGAGTAGTCCCATGCTGGAGAATATGGAGATTCCCTGCTCACAATTTCAACCGAACGACCTGGCTCCTTAAGAGGCTGGGCGCTTTTGCTTTCAGTTTTATTTTTGCTGGAGACATTCAAAAGAAAGGCATTCAAAATACAGTGGTGCCTCGACTTACGAACTTAATCCGTTCCAGAAGATGGTCATAACTCGAAATGGTCGTAAGTCGAAGCACCATTTCCCATAGGAATGCAATGGAATGCGATTAATCCGTTCCAGACCGGGGGGGGGGGGGGGAATTACCAAAACACACACACAAAAAACACACCACTGCAAGCCCCATCGGAACGCGTTGGGGCCGGGGAAAAATCACCAAAAAAACACAACACAGCAAGCCCCATCGGAACGCATTGGGGCTGGAAAAAAAACCCCCACAAAAAAACACAAACAGAGCAAGCCCCATCGGAACGCGCTGGGGCTGGAAAAAAAATCACCAAAAAACCCAACAACACAGCAAGCCCCATCGGAACGCGTTGGGGCTGAAAAAACACACACACACACAAAAACCCAAACAGAGCAAGCCCCATCAGAACGCGCTGGGGCTGAAAAAAACCACACACCAAAACACAAAAAAAATCACAGCACAGAAACATAACCCCCCCAGCCCAAACCCACCCTGCAAAACCCTATATGTACTCACTCAGAAGCAGAAAGCATCACCAGGCAGTCCGAAGCCTCTCTGCAAATGCACACTCTCTAACCATTGGGGCGAAAGAGCTACAAAGAAGCAGCTTCTTCGCCGACCAACGGTTAGTAATTTAAATTCCCCACCTTTTCCCCCACCTTTTTTCCGGTCATAACTCGAAGCTCCGGTCGCAAGTAGAAGCAAAATTTTGTGGCCGGAGCTGGTCGTAACTCGAAATGGTCGTAAGTCGGGACGTTCGTAAGTCGAGGCACCACTGTACAAGCTTCATGACCCCACAGGCACGCAGGTAATAAAGCAACCCAAGTCTGACAGTATATTTATTTTGGGTTTGTATGCATTGTTATGTAGAAAGTGCCTAGTTTAAATTTAAATTTAAGTTTAAACATAAATTACAAGGCTATAGTCCGGGCATGCTGACTGGTGAAATTTTTGACTGACTGGTGAGACATTCTAAAATTTTTCAAGCCCTGAATATGAATGACTGCTAATACAGTTCTGACTCATGGGATCATAGTGTTAGTGAAGTTCTTCGGATACCCACCCAGGAATTAAAATACATGTGGGTGGGGATCAAGAGGCTGTGAACAGTGGCCTCCCTCCCACTGTACTCCCACCATATTTCCTTATCCACATATCTACCTGGCACATGAAGGGTTTCTGCCGGGGAAAGTTATATACATAGAGCTGTGTGATGGTAGAGGTTTAATGGTGTATACTGGCTTCTGTGCATATGTTGTTGGTGAGGGCTATGTTTCTTTCTCAAAGAAAGTGGAAAGTTGTGTAATGTGAATAAGTCAGGAGGTATTGCTGTTTATTCTCCTAACACTAACCAATTTACTCACCTCCAGATTTTGGTACCCACTAAATATGGTGCCCTGGTTGCAGCCCTACCAGGGGCATCTCCTGTTCCAAGCGGGAGAGGGGCTCACTCCAGATGTTCAAGTTTGAAATGCCTTCTTTTGAACTGTGGGGCAGCTCTTCTAGGCTATGGTACCACAAGCAGAAAGCATCATGGACATTTGTTCCCCCGACAACTTGCTACCTGTTAGGGACATAAAGAAGGGTCATGCTGATGGAAAGGAAACATAAATGGAACAAACAAACAAACAAAAATTTGTATTGATATCCTTCCTTTTAGCTAATCAATTGATTAATTTAAAGGATTATAGTTAAATGTGTTCATATGTCATCAAAACCACAATAGAAGTACCTTTTAGCAGGGATGGGGACTCTTGGCTCACAGGCGAGTCTGATTTAAGTTGCACAAGCGACTCGACTCAGACTCGACTCAGGCCTTTTTTGAAAAGACTGGAACTTGACTTGCAACTCAGACCCAGTTTTCTGAGACGCATTGTTGAGTCCCTAGCCCACGCACCCCAAGACTTGCCAACATCCTTTCCTCTTAGGGGATTGTTTCTCCAAGCTTAATAAATACACAGGAACAGTCAAGTTTTTACGTGTTTCCTAACCTGATCCCAGTGACCCCGGGCTTTGAACCAGGGGATTTTTGTAGGTAGAACATGTGCTGTACCATTCAGCTAAAGCCTTCCTGTTCATGGCTTGCACAGGGCCCCACCTCTACCAAACCCTACTGCTGGTTGTTGTTGTTTAGTCGTTTAGTCGTGTCCGACTCTTCGTGACCCCATGGACCAGAGCACGCCAGGCCCTCCTGTCTTCCACTGCCTCCCGGAGTTGGGTCAAATTCATGTTGGTAGCTTCGATAACACTGTCCAAACATCTCATCCTCTGTCGTCCCCTTCTCCTCTTGCCTTCACACTTTCCCAACATAACGGTCTTTTCCAGGGAGTCTTCTCTTCTCATGAGATGGCCAAAGTATTGGAGCCTCAGCTTCAGGATCTGTCCTTCCAGTGAGCACTCAGGGTTGATTTCCTGCAAAATGGATAGGTTTGTTCTCCTTGCAGTCCAGGGGACTCTCAAGAGTCTCCTCCAGCACCACAATTCAAAAGCATCAATTCTTCGGCGGTCAGCCTTCTTTATGGTCCAGCTCTCACTTCCATACATCACTACAGGAAAAACCATAGCTTTGACTATGTGGACCTTTGTCGGCAAGGTGATGTCTCTGCTTTTTAAGATGCTGTCGAGGTTTGTCATCGCTTTCCTCCCAAGAAGCAGGCGTCTTTTAATTTCGTAGCTGCTGTCACCATCTGCAGTGATCATGGAGCCCAAGAAGGTAAACTCTGTCACTGCCTCCATATCTTCCCCTTCTATTTGCCAGGAGGTGATGGGACCAGTGGCCATGATCTTAGTTTTTTTGATGTTGAGCTTCAGACCATTTTTTGCGCTCTTCTCTTTCACCCTCATTACGAGGTTCTTTAATTCCTCCTCACTTTCTGCCATCAGAGTGGTATCATCTGCATATCGGAGGTTGTTGATATTTCTTCCGGCAATCTTAATTCCGTTTTGGGATTACTCCAGTCCGGCCTTTCGCATGATGTATTCTGCATATAAGTTAAATAAGCCAGGGGACAATATACAGCCTTGTCGCACTCCTTTCCCAATTTTAAACCAATCAGTTGTTCCATATCCAGTTCTAACTGTTGCTTCCTGTCCCACGTATAGGTTTCTCAGGAGATAGATAAGGTGGTCAGGCACTCCCATTTCTTTAAGGATTTGCCATAGTTTGCTGTGGTCCACACAGTCAAAGGCTTTTGCGTAGTCAATGAAGCAGAAGTAGATGTTTTTCTGGAACTCTCTGGCTTTCTCCATAATCCAGCGCATGTTAGCAATTTGGTCTCTAGTTCCTCTGCCCCTTCGAAATCCAGCTTGTACTTCTGGGAGTTCTCGGTCCACATACTGCTGAAGCCTACCTTGGAGGATTTTGCTACTGCTGGAGAGCCTGCTAATTAAACCTGGAGAATGGTATGCCAGAGAGAGATGAGTGTATCAGCTCAGCGCCTTCGTGTTGGTGCGCACTGTGCAGAATACACGTTTTTTATGTTTCTCTGTGTCTGAATACATCACAACAGTCATAGGTTCTGGGAATATTTATCTATGCCATTGCTCTTTTGCTTTGATGAGTTTATGTTTTCTCAGATGGTTCTCCCTGGAGTAAAAGGTATATGCTTAACAGAAGTGAAATGAAATTATGTAAATATTCAGTGAAGGAATAAAATACCTCCAGCAGTTTTGCTATTCATCAGATCTCTTTTAAGAAGATAATAAAGGTGAATTCATAATTAGGGCCTTCGGTAAGACAGCAACAAAATGTTGTAGTGCTCTTCAGGGGGAGGAACACTGAGGAAAAAAAGACGGTGGCTGTATGGAGCCAAAAGTAAGGGTGAGCATTATTTTTTTGTGTGTACCGTGTTTTGTCCCCCATCCTTTTTTTTTTTTTTTTTTTTTTGGCTTCCCTCTCTTCTGTTTAAAATCCAGGCTTATTTCTGATTTACGTATTTCAAAGCCCATGCAGCTAAAGGAGGGAGATTTTGAACAGTGGGGGGTTAGCCTATTAAAATTCATCATGATTTCTCTTCTTCTGAAAAGGAGTAAACAAGAATCAATTTCCCTTAGTAAAGAAGTTGGCAGAGGTTTCAGGTTCATTGAGAGCAGACACTGGTGGACTCTTTACAAAATGTTTGCCAAAGAATTGAGAAATATCAAATTAGTCTTGCCTCTCTCTCTCTCTCTCTCTCTCTCTCTCTCTCTCTCTCTTCTCCTTTGTTAATGTGTAAGTATGTTGTTGGGGGGAGGAAGGTTGGAGAAACAGGGGGAGATGAAGAAGGACTGGAGCAAGGCTTGTGTGTGGGCAGGAGGAGGAGAGGATTACAAAGCTTTGCAATGCTAATGAGTCACAGTTAAAACTGGAAAGAGACACAGCTCCTATAATTACCTGACCAAATATATGTAATTGTCTATAGCGAACTACAGAGAAACTGTTAGGTTCTAGCAAGGATCTAATTGCCTAGGAGGGTCAGTCAGAAACCTGAAGTGACCTCCCTTACCCTCATCCCACTGTGCTTGCTTTTTTGTTTTTTGTTTTTTGCATGGTGGCACAGTTCCTGCGCACAATAAACCCCAATACAATAAACGCATCTCTCTCTGCTCTCTGACAAGAACATCCTGGGAGAGAGAGAGAGAGAGAGAGAGAAGGAGAGAGAGAGGGCGTTTAGTTTCCTCAAAACCCAAGAGATTAAGGCAGCCAAGAACCTCCTTCTCTTTGAAGCATCTGATACTGATACCGATGTTTTCGGTTAGTTTGGACTCTTAAAATGCACGTATCACGCATGGCTCCATGAAGTCTATGCTGTGTCGAGATGTATAGGCATGGGTGGACGAAAGCCAAAAAAAGAGGTGTGTGTGTGTGGAGTGGTGGGGTGAGTTCCAGCTCTGGGAAGGGAACTGAAATATTATGTAATGGCTTAGATTTATTTCAAGGCTTGCTCTTTAATAGTTGGGATGTTTCCACCAAGAAGAGGTTTTTCTTTTCAAGCCAATGTAGAGGGTTTTGTTTCCTGGCCTATCTGGGTAAGCAGTGATTTGCATTTCTTAAGGCTGGAGATAAACTGCTTTCTCTTCCAAAGCATGCTCTCCAACCTGTGATTCCACCTACACTCACGCCCTCCCCCCCAGTTTCAGTGATAACTTTAACTTGGAGATTAAGAGCGGGGGGGGGGGGGGATTTAGAGAAAATTTAGAGGCCATGGGGATGACAGAGGGAGTTAACCTAACCCATCAGGGGTGCCCCTACAAGAACATTTGACATCCCCCCCTCCGCTTGGATCCGTGGAGATTTTTTTTTTTTAGTTTTTAAAAACAGAAGTTAGAAGTTATGCTCACGGGTCTCCCATACTTGGTATATTTGTATCCCCTTAATTAGGGTGGGCAGGTGTTTGGTATACAAGGTCCATTTACACCTTCAGCCTGGGCCTGCAACACACAGAAGTATTTGAATGAGGTCCATGTGTGCAGTGTATATTTTCTGCCCATCCTTTCTTTTATTCCCCCCCTCCTTCTCTTCAGTACGAACATTTTGTCTTCCCCATCCTACGTCAGCATTTGGAAATGAAAGGGTTACGAGGGCTTTCTAGAGCTCAGATTTTGCCTTTATTTGCATGGAGTTCCTCCAGCTGGACAGGGGCCAAACCATATTCTTTTCCAATCTTCTAAACATTGTCTACCATGTTCATCTATATAATAAAGAACGCATGTTTGAACCATCCCAAATCACTGCAGGGTACCTAGAGAAGCACATATTACTTGATTCCACAACTTCTAAGGGCTGTGCTGAGGCCAACAACGTGCAGGTTGCGCAAGAAATATCATCTGTTTGTATGTTAGGCTGCTGATTTTTGTGACATAACTTGATTCAGCACTGTAGTTTTTAGTGATGAGTTTCTGAAACTGTTAAAATACTGATATTTTTTTTAAAGTGATGGATTTAGATTAGCTTGTAGTATTGAGTAGGTTGGAAATCAGGTTTCTACATATGCTGTATATTAAGTCCAACCAGGCTAACGCCCTTTTCTACGGTTTGTGGGGGCAACGGAGCCTTGCAGAGTCACATTTAAAGGGACATTTCAGCACTGATTTTCATTTTTGTGAGATTAAAAGTGAAATATGTAACCACAAAGCTGGTTTATGTCATCCCCCTGTTGGAGCCAGCAGTAATGCCAAAAATCAGATATTTGATAGGTTTGTGAGAGAAACAGATGCAGAACGGATGCCATTCCCACATTTCTTTCTTTCTTTCTTTCTTTCTTTTTTTGCCTCCTCCTTATCTTTAAGCTGGAAAAAAACATTCCATTTGGAGTGTTAAAAAAATTAGAAAGCCACAATAATACTCAGAATAATAATAAAGCACAACCTAAGCTAATTTAAAACTAATGCAGCTCTCTCCTCTCCCTCCTTCCATCCCCCCCCCCCTCTGTGTGCAAACCTATAAATCTGGAATGTGGTTGCAAATTAAACAAAAGAGTATGAATGACATGATTTCTTTGCTCATGTTCAGGATTCTTCAACCTTGGTTATCTCCCTTGGTTTTCCAGCCTCGTTTGGAAAGGTTTTGGGATGCACGCTAAAGATATAAATGAAGATGAGGGCGGGAAGCGGGAGGGGGGAGTTCTCACTTATGCACACAGATATAAATTCAATAAACCCAGCAAAGGCAGAAATTCATTTTTTAAAAAAGTATTCTCTCTCTTTTTGTTACAGAAGCAGTTCGTGCATCCCTGTTCTTCTCTCCACTCTCTCTCTCTCTCCCTCTCTTTTTTTTTATTTCACTCTGCCAGCTGTCTGCTAAACAAATCTAGCCAGGTGGGGCTTACAACCCATGACTAAAAAACTCACTAGTGCAGCTGTCCAGCTTGCCTGGAGGAAGAATTCAAACAAATGGCAGGAATGAAAAAAGATTGGATTTGTTTTTCAAGAAAAGTAGCTACTGTACCTTTCTGGCTTCATTTTTTGTTCCGTTAGTTAATTTGCTGCCTCCGAAGGTTGTGGACCGAACAGTGGGAAAGCCAATTCCAGTGTATTTTTGGTACAGCTTAGATTCTTCATAATATTTATTTCATATCAGATGTATTTTTTAAAAATTAAAAAAAAACCCTGCCTGTCTGCTTCATGTGCTACTTAAACGTAACCATAATCTGACATCTCAAGAAATTGTGAGTAAGCCTTGCTACAGCTTAACTAGATTTTAAAACACATTCAGCCCTTGAATAAATAACTAGTGAAGGGTGAGGGCTGGTATTATCTATCCAGAAGCTGGGGACAGAACAGCCTTGTTTGCACTGCTTCATCAACCCACCTCAACTGTGATTTTGTAGTCGGCAAATGAGCGCTCCATTTTCTGTGTCTTGTACGTTGAGCAATGCAGGACGCTGGGCTGCAAGCAACTGAATTGTGATCTGACCCAGAGCTCAGTCTAGGAGAGGCAATTAGCATGCAATTCACTGAGACACCTTCACCCATTACCAGATGCTACTTTTGCTCTCAGGCTGTGTATGCCTTCCTACTGCAGTGACATTCAGGGTGATAAGGTGCTAGTATTCCTAAGAGAAGCAAGTTTCTAGCCCTTAAGGAGGAAGATCCAGCTTCACAGTGTGTGACCGATGCCTAAGTGGGTAAGAGAGAAGGGAGAAAGGAGCAGGATTGTCAAGGGTCAAGCACAGAATTTTAAGGGCGCTACTGTGCCTTCTACTAGTAAAAGCAAAATAACATATGCAAAATAAGGAGTGTAGCTGTGGCCAAAATCCTGTTGCAAAACAATGGTATGCATATGGGCAATTGAACAGTGGCATCTTCTTAGGGGTTGGTCCTTCACATAATCGGTTGTGCAGCTTTCACGTGGCCGGGTCTGCAACCAATGTGTGACCCAGCATGTGAAGGACAGCCTACCACCAAGGACGGTGGAGGAGGCAAGAGACCACTCAAATGATTACCTGTATGAAATCAGAGACTGTGCTTTTGCAAATCAAACAGGGTGTGGCCAGAGTAAAAAGAGTGGTACCAGATGTAATTCTTAGCAAATTGGACATTTCCCCATCACATATGTCAAAGCATAGCTGCATTTTCTAATCACCTGCTTAGGAGTAAGCCCCAGTCCAACTGCTTTAAGGCACGCAAAGCACAGCTCGGTTGTTCACATGCCTGCTCAAGACTAAGCACAAATGCAACACCTTTAGAGCATGCTATGCATTTGTCATCTGAGGTATGTCCCAGGGCAGTAACTTCCTGTGCAGAGTTCAGTCTCATATACGACTTTCTTATGCTTTATATCACCTTCTGATATCCCAAATCAATGACTGGATGTAGCATTAGAAGAGGCTTGCAGGCTGGATGGGGATGAATCTGGTCCATGGCCTGGATGCTCTCTGTACCCAGTTATCTGTGCTCCCACAACAACCCTGGGAACTGTGGCATAAAATAGTTTCTGCACATGCAAGAAGTGCATATAATGAATGCACAAGAGAGAAGATGATCACAGTGGCAAGTTGCTATCCCAAGTTATATACATTTCCCAACCTTTCCACTTCTTGCGCCTCCAGATGCTTTTGGACCACAATGCTCATCATCCCCAGGTATCATGGCCCGTGTCCAGATATGGCAGGTTTCATAGTTTGGCTACATGTGGAGAATGCTGTCTCCACAGCTCCCTGTGTACATACAAAGTGTACATGGTGACAATCCTATGTGTGTACTCTGTCAGAATACAGGAAACGGTGGCCCTCCAGGTATTGTTAGACAACACCTCCCATGGCCCATTGTCCATGACATGCTCTCTAAGTTGGAGTCTAATGACATCTAAAGACCACTAGTTCTCTGCCCCTGTAGTCTATGCATAAGGGTTGTACACAGGCCAGTCCTTCAATGGTAAGCTTTGGAAGTGCAGATCAGGACAGTCCCCTTCCTCAGAAGACTAAAAATGCATGAAGCTGTATTAGACCATGTCAAGAAATGGTGAGCAGGTCTTTTGTAAAGTGAATAGGTCAAGATGAAACTACCCTCAAGTTTTTTGTACTACAACAGGGATAGCTGGCAACAGTATTCTATTCCTGGGAAGATCCTTTCTCTCTCCCACTACCACTGCCACTAAACTCTTAAGAGGAGGGAACCTGAGAGGGGTGGTGGCAGATGATGATGTAGTCCTTACCACCTAGAAAGACCTTGGGCATTGACTCTGTAAGCCCTGGTTTCCTTACACCAGAAGTGCAGGCAGCCTGCTAAACGTGTAGGTTGGGACTTGTGTGTCTCCTTGCTCAGCCAGCTCCACTTCCTCCCCTCCAAATGGGGGGAAATGAACAGAAAAGTCCCATAAGGGGCACCCCTTTTAATGGTAAACTAAAGGAATGAAGCACAGGAAAGAAAAAAGAAAAGAAAATGGAAGAACCTCTGAAATAAAAAGAAACCAAAACAACCTCCCCCCCCCCCCCCATGTGCATACCTAATAGATTTAGGCATTTTTGCATCTGCAATGTCTTGAAGGCAAGACTTAGAAAAGTAGTTGTATTGGACTTAGAGATGGTTTGTCCCGATTATTTTACGGCTGCAACTGGTGTTCGGTGGTTCAACACCCCACCCTCGCTAGTGGGTGCCACTCAGAGGCAGTGCCCAGAGAAGGTGAGGCAGAGAAACTGGGATGCTGCCTCTGAGTGGGTTCCTGCTGGCGGGGGTGGGGCACCAAGCTGCCAAACACCTGTTGTGGCCATAAATGAACCAGGACAAACCTCTGAATCAGCAGTTGGTCATCTCTGGAACTTGGACTGCAACTCACAGAGTATGCCAGCCCATATGGCTACTAGCTGTACAGAGTCACAGTCTAGAAAGAAAGAAAGAAAGTTTTCTAGCCTGTGCTTGAAGACTTGAGGTGGGTGCTTCTGCAGCTGGCAGGCAGTGATGGTCGTCTGTTATGTTCATACATGCTTTCAAATATTTAGTAAGCCTAAATCCTGCATCCTGTTCATCTCCATGGTGAAACATGTTCGCCAGAAGCCAGAGGTTCAATTTCCTGGCCTTAAGAGACTGTGACCAAAAATTCATCTCTTCCAACCACCGACCTGTTATAACACTTCCAGGCGAGGGTAGGTAATACATTTCTGAAGTCCTTCTGCATATCTAGATAGGGAGAATATGCTTTCCTGCAGAGGACAAATTGCTGTGAGCTCAGAACAGCTGTGAGAGGGCACCAGGCCTCTCTCTTCCTTTCCTGCCGATGTAATTCAAGATGTTGGGGATGACTGTTTAGCCCAGAGTAATCTGCGTGGCCATCTGAGAGACTCGCTTGCATTTTCTACTCCAGCAGGTGAAATAAACAGGAAAAGCTCTTGCTGTCGGTGGCTCAGATCGAAGTTAAGTTGAAGGACTTCATTATGAGAAGATGGAATATATTTCTCTGCCAATACGCCAGCGGAGAACGGCAACAAAACCTTGGAATGTGTGAATATGACAGATGTTGACCTTTCATTTTGTAAGTGCGCAACACTTTCAACTTTGGCAAAGTGGGGTGGTGCAGAATAGAGAGCAGCACCCTCTCCTGATCGCTCCACGGTCATGTGCAGGGTTTGCTCAGCTTCTCTCTCTCTCTGACTCCCTACATCAGGAATTAATTAGTGCCAAATTATAAACTAATGTTGAGTTCACACAGCAGGAGGAGCATGGAATTAATAAATTGAGCAAGTGGGCATGAAGGGCATGGACAGAAAAGGAGGAAGCTCTGGATCTCAGAGCATTCTGTGTCCAGGAGGTTAGAAGTCTGGTGATGGGAAGGCTAGGAGTGATTTCTAACACTGAATGCAATCTTGCTGATAAGATCACCTCTAGGTATTGCTGGAGTCTAGGTTTGCTTCCTCACCATCACTGGCAAATGTGTATCTGAAATAAGGGATATGGGTGTTCTTCATGGAGGGAGGGATGTAGTTTCCTATATTTAAGAGAGAGATATGCTTGGGTGTTATGTAGCCCTCATGTACCACCCAAATCTCTGCAAGACTGAGGGACTCTGTGGAACAACGTGGCCCTTAGTTCCCTACCTACATCTTCCTTTGCTGCAGTTATTTGGTATACCTTGGTATTTCCTTAGTTATTCCCTTTCCACCATCAGCATGCCCATCTCTTGGTAGCATCACCTAAGATCTTTTTTTGGAATATAAAAAAAGACAGTATAGTTAGCATGCTGTTAGGAGAGCTCCCTAAAGAGAAAACAGCTCTCTTATGTATTCAGTACAAGTTTGCTTCAACCCAGATTTGGGAAATTAGCCTGCCTTTGTTTTATAACTGGTCAACTGGGAGACAGCATTGGTGTGTTTGAATGCCAAATGATATGATCTTAGAGTAATAAGAATCTTAGAACTGCAGAGCTGGAAGGGGCCCTATGGATCATCGAGTCCAGCCCCTGTCAAGGAGGCACCGTGGGGGATCGAACTCCCAACCTCTGGCCCCACATCCAGATACCTGAAGCCCTGACCTATCCAGCAGTACGTTGTTTGATGCCCCAGGAATGTAGCACTGAAAGAACTGCATGTCTGGAGAGACAACATTGTAAGAGGAGGAAATATATATTTGAGTTAACATTTGATCTGTCCCAGCAGAGGATCGGAGGGTAGTGACAAGGGACAGGGTCTTTTCAGTTGTGGGTCCTCGTCTTTGAACAACTTTCCATAGAGAGGCTCTCTGGCTCCCATATTCACATTTTTTCCCAAGACATTCCTCTACTCCCAGGCATCTGACTGGATACAATTGGACGATTGTTAAATATCAGTCTTAGCCCAGTTAAATGCTCCTGTAAGTTGTTCTTGGGGGGTGAGGTATTGTTTTATATTAGACATTTTGATTGGTTTTAACTTTTGCATATGTTGTCTATAACAAGTCCTGACCTTTAAAAAACAAACAAACCAATAGCAACAACTGAAACAATGTTCTAAGCACTGCAGCTTTTTTTAAAATCAAAGCTCTACTTTGCTGCACTTCTTTCCATTCTCAATTCAGTCTCTCCCCCCCCCCCCCCCCCTTCCAGCAAGGCACACTTACTGGAGTAGTTGTTGTACTTTAGCCAACTCCAGGAAGTATGGCTGGCAGTGTTAGATCATCGGGCTGCTGTTAGTGTGGCTAGAGCATCCTTTCATTCCAGTCTAATCCTGAAAAATGCAGCCAATAGCTGTCATAGCCTTACACTTCTCTGAATGGTGTGGGACCTCTGATTTTGAATAAAGGAGAAAGAAAGCATTTGTGGTCTGTACAGTTCAGGTAAGTGGCACTCCCCTTCCCCGATGTGCCCGAAACAATTCACAACAAGTAAGCACTGCTAGATGCTCTTGAAAAGCAAGGACTTGGGCTGTTGTCATGCTACATTGCAGAAGAAATGTTGTGGTCCCCTTCTAATCCCCCAAAGTACTCTCTTGCAAGTAACATTGTTCTTTGTAATGCTTTCATTCCAAGTACTAAATTTGACCTACGACATTTTGCTGCCTGTGGCCAAACGGCAAACAGTATCCTTCTCTCATCCAAAGCAACGTACATAGTGCCCAAGCCAGCCAAGTAATTTTGGCACATGAGCTGGAAAATTATCCAAGTACCTTTTCTCTACCCCTGATAGGAAACCTATACAAATAATAAACTGAATAACTAACAATACCTAACATCTGCTACCTGTTTCTACTTACTAACGGTAGAGCTAGCCCTGTGTCTCACATTTTGTTTTCCTATGTACAGGCAACATCTATGGTCTGGAAGGATGGGCAACAAGGGAAAAAGTCTGCTTTGATTTGAAAGATTCCGTGTTGCTCTCCTGGTCATATTTATTCTCCATGTTCAAAACTCATTAAAAAATAAATAAATCTGCATGCAGTTTTAAAGATTCCTTGTTAGCCATCCTAGGGCTTTAATTCTGTTTTTGTGGATTCTTATAATTAAGTTACCAGCATGTATAGCACATATTTCCCATTTTACAACTGTGGTAAATATAAATGCAGAAATTATACAGTTCCCTGAATAAAGGAGCAAACTGGGGGGGAAAAAACACCCTTGCAGGTCTTGAACTTGCCAGTAATCACTCCTACATGTTGTCTATTATAGCCTGGCGTACAAACAGTACATTTCCACATCACACAGGTGGAAGTGTGAAGCTGAGGCTCATTTAACAGTGTGAAGTTTCCCAATGTATCACAATTACAGAAACACCTGTGCTTCATAACTTTCTGCTGATCCACTGTGAAAACTCACAGCGTGTTTATTAACATAACCATCAAAATGCTTTGTTTCCTGCAAAATCCACAGCAGTGCACTAGGCCTCTGGCCTCCTTCCCTCCTTTCAAACTTTAGAAAAGTTTTAGCTTTATCTAGTCCTTGTGACAGATGTTTCAACACAGCCTGTGAATGTGATCACTGCCAATAAGGGACAAAGCAGGCAGAAAGATCTCTCTCTCTCTCTCTCTGTAGCATTTTTCTGTAATACTCCCGCAATCAGGAGATAGGTAACAGAAATAGCATGTTGCTCCTCTGGTAAGGCAGAACTCGGAAATGTTACTCTGTCTTTCTGGATTAGTCCAAAGAAGCTAAAGCAGCTAAAACAACTGTTTTCAGGATTGTGCCCTGTCCCAGGGACCCAACAGCTTCCCAGTGTGAAGACTGGTCCCTTCAGAAGAAGCCCTATCAGTCATAGGCTGCCCATTGTGATGGAACTTCCCTTGCAGTGCGCTGCTCCTGAAGAGGCTGAAGGGGTCTACAGCCTGCCCAACTTTATATGCTGGGTGACACTGAAACCCAGCCTTCCTTGCCAGCACCTGAGAGGAACTGAATGTGTGATTTATTGTAAGCCTATAAAACTGCCAGGAACAAGACCCTAGGACAGAGATGCAGCAGATATTACTGGAAATGGGTTTATGTGGAAAGGGTTCACCAAATATGAGATATTTCAAAAACCCATGATCAAATGGGTCAGCTGGTCAAGGTGGAGGACAATAAGCTTTATTGTAGATGACATTCTTTGAATGCCAATTGTCCCAAATTCAAATCCTGGTGTTTCTAATGACCAAAGCCACTGGATAGTTCCTATCGATTTCATGACAAAGTTCTGGGTCAGACAGACCCAAAGTCTTATAAGGGAAGTTCCTATGTTCCTAAGCTGATATTTCTTTCTTTCTCAGAATCTTCAAGTGGCCATGCTGGTTGAGAAATTCACAATGCTTTCCAAGCTCTATTCCATCACACCTCCTGTTGCTACCCTACACCCTCTTTTTTTTCTTTTTTTTTTTTGTGGAACTTCCATTGAAGGAACTGACTGATGAAAGCCTGTCTGTGCTAAGCAGCTTGTTTCTTGTACCCCAGATGCTGGTACTGCATCCCAGTGTTAACATGATACAAGAGAATGAAAGTGGGAAAAACCCCTTCTGCTTTCTGAGTTCCCACCACCATCACCATTTCGTTCTGCTTTGCTCCAATTTGCTCCAGGACATGATCTACTCACATAGACCCTAGTGGCACACTGTTGCAATGCTGATCTGTGTACTTAGTGGGTGGGTGTTGTTTGATGATGTTTCCTTGGGGGCATGTTTCTGTTTATAAGTCTGCACCCCTTCATATCACAGTGCCACTTTTGTCTAGTTGCCTTGCTTTTGTTCAGGTGTTTCTTTCCTTCAGAAACGCACTGTCAAAGTCACACCATGAAATAGATGGATGGGTAAAAACATGAAGGTTTGGGATTGGCGGTTGGGTGAAACAAGGGAGGAAGGAGAGTGGGGTGAGGGTGGAGAAGATAAGCAAAAGTAGAGAGTGTTCAGTGTTGGGACAGAGATGTCAGGAAGCAATTCCAGATGTGGGTGGATGGGCAGAACTGGGACAACCCAGTGCATCCCAGCACATTCAGCAGTAATCACACTTGGTGCAAATGAATAGGCTGACCCATTCAAATCTGCAATAATAATAATAATAATAATAATAATAATAATAATAATAATAATAATAATAATAATAATAATAATAATAATAATAATAATAATAATAAATTACCAGAACAGTCCAAGGAAACCTCAGAATAAATGGGGATAACACCACTGTGTGGATGAGCCTTGAATGTGAGAAAGCTGAACCCAAAGAATAGAGAGAAATTTGATTCATGAAGATGTCAAGGACATAGATGCACAGTCACTAATCCATCACATATGTAAATTGGACATGGATTTTTACAACACAAATAATTAGCATATGTCTACACAAAAGCAAAGAGTTTTTGTAGCTGTTTTGGGAACGATGCCATTGTTCTACACTATCTAATTCCATAAACATCTTTATAGTGCTGAATCATCATCGCTGAAAGACCAGTTCCAGCACAAAATAAAAATAAAAATAAAGTGTTGTTTTACTACAAAGAAGGAAATATAAACACTGTAAAATTTTGTGGAATATCAGCTTTCCAACTGGGCAGGAAAATTCTAAGTGTATTCTCCCCCCCCTTTTTTTTTTTAAAAAGCAAGCTTAATTCTCTTCAAAGACATAATAATGAAAGTATCGCCAGTTACCTTCCAGTACTTATGTCCGTGTTTGAGTTTGTGTTTGTGTGTGCGCGCATGTGCTCACGCGTGGCTATTGTGTAGAAAGTAGCAGTGTACACGTTTAAAAGAAAAAAAGAAGAAAAGAAGTTAACACCCAAGCACTTAACGTACTTAAAGAAGTTTTCTCAAATTCCTACACAAACAATATAAAATAACAACCTAATAATTTTGTATCTCAATCATGTTCAGTAAAGAAGTCCTTTAGATAATTGGTACCGCCTCTGTACTAGGCCAAACTTACTTTTAAGTTACAAATACTCACAAAAGGTTTACATTATAAGGAGCTGCTTTGGAGATGTGCAGATTTAGTTTGTAAGTACAAAGTGAACATGCAAATTGCCTTATCTTGTGGGATTCACAAACAACCATCATTCAGATTGATTTAATACATAGCTTTTTATCTTTAAAAGTGTTAATTAGAAAATAGGGACAGTTCTCTGAACACTTAAGAGTAATAAATAGATCAAAACAGCATCCATGCTTCTGTGATGGAACTTCTGAAGACTTATAAAAGGATTAATACAATTGTCAAAAAGACCACCGTATACATATTTAATAGTGCTGCCAAGCTACAATTACATTTTTAGGACACTATTTGCTAGTTTTTAAATACTCATTATACTAAAGAAAGAGAAAGGGAGAGAGAGAGCCCAGGGAACTCAGTACAGTATTTAGAAGAACTGGTGCTTTAACTATAGTATTTAAAAAATCAGCTTACTAAGACTGGGCAAGTTTTTCCTTTTTGAATAATTATGTATTTGATGGTATAAATACAGCATGAAATTTCTCAGATACAGACAGGTCACATATAGGGCACAGGACACAGATACTGTATTGCTTCATTTGGGTGAATAATGGAGCTTGGGAAACTTACTCTGTGGACTACAGTTCCCATAATCCTTCAGTAGGCATGGCCGCTAGCCTTGTTGGGAATTCTTAGAGGGGCAACCTATGAGATCTCTTGAAAGAATTTGAAAGGAGGGAAAAATGTTAGAAAAATTCTCTGATTCTCATTCCGTGCTTACGAAGTGGCTGAGGGGGTCTATATGAATGTTTTTATGGCTGTTGTTTTTAAAAAGACTTTTCTTAATGGCAGCAAAATAAACTATACCAGATCCAGGGCTAGGAATGTTTTCCTTCTTTCTGGAGGTGTGACACAAGAAATTTACAGGATCTGAATTCACTCTTCCATCTGTCCTTCGGGGCAGACATGTCTTCTTGTTCTGATGGTGGAGTTAACAATGGAAGGTCTGCTACATTGTGAAAGCTTATAGCTGGCCTCCCTAGCTATAAATATATTTGCAGAAGAGATAAATCTTCACGGTGTATATTTTGGACCAATCAGATCATTCTGTTTTTCTAATTCTGGAGAGAGAGAACGAGAATGGGACCTGAAAAGGAGCTTTATAGAAGAAAGAGCTGAATTATCATAAATTCAATCTCCCACTCCTTCAGAGATGACTTGCTTTTTCTCTTTTGCTCTCCTTTCCCTGGCCCACTGAATAATAATGTCAGTATGAAGGAAAACCCTTAGGTCTAAACAAAATTAACTTTAATGTTTTCCAAGTGACTAGGTTGGTATTTCTGCAGATGAGTTAGTAGAAACTGTAGTAGACAATTGGAGTTGTGATTATCTATGGGGAAGAAACCTTGGTAATTAAGCTGACTTGAACCATAATTCACAGATTTCAAGGACTCTAGAACAGAATGACCCAGCAATGACTGAGTCTGACCTTGTGTAACTGGTTAGCACCATATTTTCCATTACTAGTGCATCTTATCAGGCTTTATATTTTTAATATTTTAATATGCCAAAATATTTACATCATTCCCATGTACTTAACATGCTTGAGTTACATTGTGCTTCTGCAATTCAAAGCACCAGCTCAATATTCTCTTTATATGCTTCCTGTTATCAGAGCTTCCAGATAACTTGCTACAAATAAGCAACTAGTTAGTAATGAATTAATTCATTTCTCCAAAATCTAATGAATAACTGCATTACATTATGATTATATCGTTAATGAGGCACAACTTCACTCCTTTTGCAGCATGACTTAGGTTTTTAAAAGTAATTAAAAGTAACTGTTTTTGTTACCTGGGAAAACAAAACATTAGTACTTCATCTTCTCTCTCTCTCTCTCTCTCTCTCTCTCTCTCTGTGTGTGTGTGTGTGTGTGTGAGAGAGAGAGAGAGAGAGAGAGTGTTTCAACATTGTCGTACGGAGATACAACAGCAGTGATGGTTCATGGAGTTTCCTGTCCAGGGAGATTCACCCAGTATCACCATTATAATCATTTTGGTGCCAGGTCAAGTTCATCTTGTTCACCTGAAATTCTATTCCACCTCAGTTTTTTTAAAAAAAACTGTTTTTATTTTGTACTGAAGACTTTTACACTGTACTGCTGCTTCGTTTGAAATAATCTTTGTTTTACTACATTTTCAGTTGTATCCCTTTCAATGCCTGCTTCCTAGATGATTTTTATAGCTGTAAGACAGAACGAAATGTTTTAAATTAGTAAATATTATGTAGCTGATTGACAGCAGAGCAGGATAATTATTATTTCCCAGTAATCATTGCAACTTCAACTGGTGTTCACTGTGTAAAGTGTAGGTAATAAACATAAAGTACACATTGGGTTTCTCACTAATATTTTGATTTGTTTCTTCCTCTTGTGGCTCATTTCTCGTTGCTGGCCCTCTCATTTCCCTCTGCCTCTCCATGATCCATGAGAGAGATGAGAAGCACCCAAGGTTTCAGCAGCCTCAAGATACAGGGAGAGGTTCCTCAGAAGCTGGTATTTCAGATGCTGCAGCCTCTACCTCTCTCTCCAATACTCTTACAACTCCAGTTTCTGTGTCTTCTCCCCTAATGGACTCCATGGTAGCATGCCTGTTAATTTGCACCTGCTGGGATTCAGCCAACGGCAGACCCCTACTCACCTCCACTCATGAGTTTCTCCGTCCCTCAGTGTGTGTTATTGCCACATGCCCATTTTCTCCTCAGTTTCATTCTTTCATGTTTTGACTGACAACCTAGAGCCAAATTTGAACACCACCTGCAATCCTTTTGCTTGCTATGGACAGAGGTATCTCTTGGACATGATGCTGTTCCCTTTTCCTTTCCAGGAGGAAGGTATGGCCAGTGTTCTTAAATTCTCAGTGTATGAAGGAATGGACCCTTTTCTTACAGAAATCAGTTTTCTTCATTTAGCACTTTGAGGCTCCATCCTACACCCAGATGACACAAACACTATTTGAGACGTCGCCTCTGATATGGAAACTGAACAGTTGAAAAGACAGACGCTCCGGATGCTTGCTAGCTACCCATTTGCAGTGTTAACCCTTTTTACATGCAGAGTGGGCAGCGCAAAGTCTGTTTTTAATAACAGGGATGAATTCCATCCCAGTTCTCAAAGTAGTGGGTTGCTTGTTCCTATTACTAGTCAACAACTCAACACCATTTTAAAAAAATGAACACTGCAAAAAGAGGGAAACCTAGCACATTCTAATAAAAAAGAAACAATGGTTTGGAAATCTGATAATGTGTTACCCTACATTAGTTAAAAAGGAGGTTGGAGCTCTGTTAAAAGAGTTGATCTTCCTGTACAATACCTTCTGGGGGAACTGCAGGAAGAAAGGGATATTGTGAGGCTGTGCTCCAACACCACAGGGGAGGAATGTTAACAGAAATAATGCCATAACTTTACATTGGCAGAAGAAAAAAAAGGATGAAAGGAGCTCAGATAACAGAAATGCCAAGGGCTGCTGTAAACATGACACTTGCCACATTGGACTAGCTGCTAGTCCAGTATAGATCAGAAAGAAAAAGGGAGAGACGCTGCATTGGGACCCAAAACTCTATGGCCATATTGTGTGCATATTTTCCAAAAGATGTTACTTTGCTGGTTGAAATTAAAAAAGAGAAGAGGTTGGAGTTGGAAAAGATGGTCACTGGAAATCAAGATCAAAATCATCCATACTATGTGGAAGAAAGACAGTGAAGAAAGACAGGGGCAGATATCAACTTATTTGAAATGTGGTGTTGGAGGAGAGCCTTACAGATACCATAGACAGCCAGAAAGGTAGAAAAGTGGGTGCTCAATCAAGTCTTGCTTGAACTCTCACTCGAGCAAAAATTTAAAAAACTGCAACTCTCCTACCATGCACATATAAGGAGAATACAGAACTGGCCAGAAAATATTGCTGGGAAAAGGGGCGGGCGGGGGGATAAAATAGAGAAATACCTAATGTGAGGCAGATTGTCTCAAGAAAGGAAACCATAGACTTGAGCATAACTTGCTGAAAAAGACCATATTGCTAGGAAGGGAAAAAGAAACCAACCTAACATTAGATGGTGTTGGTTTGTAAGATCTGAGAAGACCTATTAATGATAGGATATTTTGAAAGTCATCAATTCATACATTAACTCACACATCAGAAGTGATGTGATGGCAGATATTAGAGATGGGCACAAACTGCCGGTTTGTGCCAGTTCATCCTTTGGATGAACAGGTGGTTTGTCCTTTGAATAAACAGGTGTTCGGTGGTTACCAGCCCTACCTCAGAGGCAGGAGGAGGCAGGACAAAGAAGTCAAGGCACTGCCTCTGAGTGGGTGCCTGCCAGAGGAGGCGGGTCTGGGAATCTCAAACACCTGTTTGTCTGAAGGACGAACCAGCACGATCCATCGAACTGGCAGTTCATGCCCATCTCTATGCATAATATCCTTTGAGGGTTTTTTCTTAATTACCAGAAAATTGTATAGTGTTAAGTCAGGTGGAATGGTTGAGATTGTGACAGGATGTAGGCACCAAAACTCTTTTAACATCAAATAAGATCATCACTAGCCAAAAAGCAAAAAAAAAAAAAAAAAAAAAAAAAAAAAAAATAATTTCACAGCTTAAAAAGTGAGCTTCTGAATATTTATTCTCTATTCTTTTTAAAATATCTTAATTTTTTTTACAACTGGTTACAGAATCCTTTTCCTGGTGCTAATGCCTGTTTGGCCAGGAAGGAGTTAAAAAGTTCTTCTCCTGAGAGTAAGCTAATTGGGTCCTGATAGGCAAAGTCAAAAGTTCAGAAATGTTTCAGAAATGTTTACTGAAAGCACTCAGGGTTGGATAAACAAACACAAGTGCTCTGTGCTCTTGAAATGCAGAAATATTTTATATGCCTTACAAAATTGTATGCTAATTCCTTGGGAATACATGGCAAGATGTCTTTTTCTGTAGCACTGTTGCTGTGTCACTTTCTTTAAGGCAAGCTTAAAAAAAACTCTTCAAAGAAAACCTGTCTTTTGACTGTTTTTGTGACTTTTCATTACCCTCCAAATATCTCCCTTCCCAGGTCATAGATGTGCAATAATGTATTTACTTTGAAATACTCTTGTTGGTAAGTCTGTTTCATGCATGTTCAGTTTTATAATTAAGTTTTCTTTTTTGAAAGACCTTTTTAGATGATCAATATTTCAGTCCCTGCAACCTGGATTCCTTTCAACTAAGGTGGTGCCAAACATTCTCTTTCAAGATAGACATGATTGGGCTTTTCAATTTATTTGATCTGTTTTAAATCTGAAGATGGTTAATGTTGCTTGTTTCTGCACAGTCAGGGGAAAAACAGTTTTACTTTTAAGAAATAATAACTCGAAAACCCTTTGCCCAAATTTTCCTTGATTTAATTTGAGACGTGGGACAAGACTTATCATTTACTCAAGAAAGTAAAAGAAATAAGTAATGAACACAGTCTAAAATTGAATGTTACGAAAAAAAATGTTTATGATAATCAGTAAAAAAACAAGCAGCTCAAGAAATACAGTTAGAACTGTCAAATGAAAGAATAGCTCATGCTGACAAAAGCAAGTGCGTTGGAATTTGGCTGAATGAATGGTGAGATCATAGCCTTGTAATAAAAGTCATAATAGAGATGGCCCTGCACAACTTCCCTGAGACAACGAATGGAGTATGCAACAAAAATTCTGAACTCGTTTTGAGAATATGCATTGATGCCATATATTCTCAGTACTGCTATATGGCATGGATTATAGACTCCGATGCAGGCAACTATATATATATATATAAAAGGAAGCACTTAAAATGTGGATCCACTCGAGGATGCTAAGATTTTCTTGGATTGAGAGATTGATCTACTGTGTAGTACTAAACTAGGTGAATTAAGATATTGGCTGAAATCCAATAATTCAAAGCTATGCTGCATAAGTCTGATGACATCATCAGCCACAGTCATATTCTGTTAATAAAAAAGTTTCCTCCTCCTCCTCCACATTCCTAGGCTCAATGGTTGTGATTATTTCAACATCTGGTGATGAGGAGTAGTAGTATAATTTCCTTCCGTTTATGAATGACAGTCTCTCAAAGACCATATTAAGTCTGAGTTACCTGATCTTGGGGTATTCCATACATAGTCCACAAACTCTGAATATGTTACATTCCATCCACGTGTCATTGACAAATTCTGTATATCATACTGATGGATCCTACTGGTAGGGTGGAAATGGTGTGCTTTCATAAAATAATGTCTGGAAGACAAGTCCACACAGTGCTTTTAATCAGTTATGCTAAATATAGGATGCTCATTTGGATCATCAAAATCAATGTGCTATAGCAGATAGTGTAGTGGACTTTTGGGTGAGGAACCCAGGCTCAAATCCCTGCTCAGCGATGGGGTTTGCTTCATGGCTTTGGGGATGTTACAGTCTCTCAGCTTATTGCACAGGGCTTTTGCTTTTCTCTCAATCTCTCTTTCAAACATATACTAAATAAAAAATGTAGTTGTGCATTTTCTGTGTCCTTCCAAAAAAATTGGCTCATGCTGTCTACCACCAGTGTTTCAAAATCAGCATAATGAACAGCTGTGGTCATGAGCTTTTGACCTAGTAAATTTTGGACAGCTATAGAGAAAAACCTTCCCACACTCTATTTGCTTTCCTGAGTTCATAAGGAAGACAACCGTGGTTTGTGTCCATCGTGGATATAGCAACAAGTAATATAAGTGAGGGTTAAGGAAATAATAATCCCTGAATTAGATTTCCAAGCCTTTGGTTACATTATAACTCATTAACATTCACAGGTTTGGAGAATGTAACATGCAAAATTGTGGCATCCATGGTTTCTTGGGACAGTAGCTTAAACTTTAAGAATGGGAAAACCCACTTCTATGTATTGTGAGGAGGACACTGGTGGAAATAACAGCTTTTATTCTGACAAAAGCTTATGTGAAGCAGAATTGCTACCAAGGTGCATAGCTCTGTATTGAGGAGGGCTTGTTGAGCGTGACCTAAATAGTCTTATTTCCCCAACGCATCAGGGACAACATGTCCTCCTCGTTCTATGCCAGTATTGCTGGATGTCCAACACATCTCATGGGTAAGCTGCAGCAGTGACCTTGTGGCGATATGCCTGCCAGACCTTCCTGCTCACAAAAGCAGCTGCTACTTTTGGCAAATGAAACGGCCCTTGCAGAGTTTAGGAGCTCTTTTCTAAGGTGGCCATTTTCCATGTTCTCAGACTTCTCAAAGAAACATGATCAGCCATTCCATTTGCAGCCACTTCCACTTAGGAAGATGTACTGATTTTGGCAGAAATTCTTCTGTTTTTTTTTTTATTTAGAGGCAGAAGACCCTAAATACTCATGAGAGTACTCCATATTTTTGGTTATAATTGTTATTGGCATCTATATTCAGATGTAACATTTACTTATTTTTTCCAATTTTAAAAATCCCTTTCTATAATTTAAAGAATTTAATGACCAAATTCTTTTAATATATTAATACTAGTATGAATAAAACCAACAACAGCATTCTGTTTGCTCACTTTATTCTGGTCAGATAATTCAGAGAGAAAGGAAGATGGTGTAAAAGAAATAATGATACTTTAAAACAGTTACGTAGCGACCTAACTTAGCACAGCCTAATGGTGGGTGTATTGCAAGCATTAATTTTGTTTAATGAAATGTAATTGCATTAACATTGCTTAAGTGTATTAATGTTTTAAAACTTGTTATTGATTGTTAATAATAAAGCTTCTGCCATTAAACACCAAATGTTGATAAGCTATCTACAGAAGCTGGGAGTCTGGAGTACAAGGATAATTTATACTTGCCAAGTCTTTTAGAGCAAATTCCAAGTACATCGAAATTTGCATAACCACTATTACAGAGGGTAATTAAGTATAGACTAAATATTTACTCATTGTGCTGCTTTAAAACACCAGTTGGAACCAAGTTTTCTAACTGGAAATGAGCTATAAATATAATGGAAGGTGAAGAATATATAACCCGACATTTAAAGTAACTCCTATTTATGATGCAGCCTGCCAACATTTCAAATCCAGGTTCTTGTAAAGTAGGGATAGAGGATACATTGCCCTCCAGATGCTGAAACACAGCTTCCATCATCTCTGATTAGCATAGCCAATGGTGAACGTTGATAGGATTTGCAGCTTAACAAGATCAGGAGAGCTACATGTTGTCTTTTCCCTGTTGTTAGATCATGCATTCCCCTGGAGCAAAAGTGGACAAAGTGCTGGACTGCAGCTATTGCCCTAGGCAGCATAGCCAGGGCTGAAGACTACTGAGAGCGGCTCTCCAGCAACATTTGGAGCACCACACTTTGCTCACTCCTGCTCTATCGCTTTACCCACTCACAACTTTTCCAAAGTGAGTAAGAGAGTGATGCTCAGAGAATGGTCCTTGCACCTTCAGACATTTGTTGACTGAGAGTTGTGCCCAATGCATCTTGGTCATTATTTCTGGCTGGACACTGGACACAGAAAAGATGAGGAGACACAAGTCATTCATAGCCCTATGTTGGTGTGGCTATTCAAAACCTCCCTCGGGACGTTTCAAGATTCAGTTGGTCTCACTAAAATCATTTGGGGACTGTAGGTCAGCCAGGTGGGAGAATGAATAATCAGGCACCATGAGTTATGGCTCTCTTCTTTTAACCTGCAGCTCAACGATCCCTGGTTGCAGAAAAAGGGCACATTGATGACATTGATTCAGGGGAGGATAGGTGTCAGAAGAGTCATGGGCCTATCATGAGTATTGAAACAAAATGCAAATAACAATTCAGTCAACCACTGTGGAACTGGATCTTCTCTTTTGTGACAGGCAGAGAAGTATCCTGGGTCAACTATGAGTGCCATAGATGGACTGGTGGAGTTAAAAACCTTTATAGAGGTAGAGGTGCATGTGCCCGTGGAGGGGCCGTGGCCTGAGACACAGATGAGTGTTTTTGTGGCAGTGATGAGTTGGTGCTCATTTTGGCTGGTGAAGTGGAACACACAATATATGTGGGTGGAGCAGGGGTGACAAGCAGAACCAGAAGCAAAAGTGATCAGAGAGAGAGAGAGAGAGAGAGATAGAGAGAGAGGCAGGCAAGCCAGGAGAACAGAAGTGGGACCCTGAGTTTTCACCTTTGGTCGGGAGGCAAATAGGCCTGGCTGGGGGCAAAATGGGCCTCAGGTGAGGCAGCACCCCATTTGTCTTAATTGATGAGCTTCTACTGCTCTATGGGTTCCAAAGACCAGGGCCTGGAAATGTTGAAATAAATGGACAGGGTGTGTGCTAGACCTAGACTTCACAAAGCTGAGAAGGTGAGCTGGACTTGAGCTGTGGCAACAACAATGCTAGGTGGTCAGCCGGTTACTCATTTAAGTTTCCTTTCTAGAGAAAAAAAAATCTTGGTTGTATGTGTAATATTTAAAAGTTTGGAAAGGCTAGAACATTCTAAATTTTACAGGGTTTCCCCTCTGTGTTTTAATAGAGCACTATGAATGTAGTCATTATTTTATAATACAGTAAGAATTATATTAATGTTTAATTCTGAGGGATAGCTAGTGAACAGAACAAGTGCCCACTTCATCTATGCAAGTTTTATATTCTCGTTATTGTTTCCCCTCCCGTCTTGCAGTAATTTGTCGAAGGCTTGTTGTTAGGTGATATGTAACCTTTAATTCAGCTATTGTTAGCACTTTTGTATGCCAGTGAAGAGTTCTGAAATTTTCTGTAGGTTGTGTTCTCCTAATAGAGAGACTTAATTATTCCCCTAGTACTTCAAAAGCTATCATTGACATCTGAGTTATATGCATTTCATATCTACTGCATAACCTTCAGCTCCTAGTCAACAAGGTTGTGTTGTTGTACTTCATTGGCCAGACCCAGAAGAAGCTATTTGTGGTTGCTTCAGTTGTAGACTTACTATGATGATTAAAGGCCAAGTTTAATGGCAGGGAGGGGGGAGAGGAGCTATGTGTATAAAATTTGTGTTTGAGCTTTTTCTGTCTCTGCCTCTTTCTCATCATCGTTTATTTTGTTCCAACCATTGAAATGCACCGAGGCCAACTAATTATGTCAGGTTTTGTTTGGATGGTAAAGGGCAACTCTTCATGGACTGTTAGTGCTTTTGTCAATTTACTAGTTTTTCAAACCCATACTAATACTATTAGTTTAATTTTATCACCCAGGTATGTTTTTTGGCAGAAACAGCCCAAGAGTTTTGGGGCACTCTTAACAATTAACCAACTATCATGGCATCAGTTTTTGTGAATAGACTTCCTGCTGTCAAGTGCAACCAAATGTGGGACCTAGCCCAGGGGTGAGCAGAATGTCGATTTCCAGGTATTTTGGACCTCAACATCCATCTGTCCTTGGACAGAGATGACAGGAACTGAAATCCCAAACACCTGGGGATCAATCTTTTGCCCAATCCTGATACAGCTCACAAGAGCTCATGCTACAATGTATTAGTCTTTAAGGTGCCTCTTTGCTGTTACTCCTTCAACAGATGAACATGATGATGAGCACCCAATCACCATCTCTTGGGGAGATGATTCCTCTGACAATGCACTGGATACATGCTTATGATGCAATTCTCCAACACCACTGTGTGTAGTCTGTTCAGAGATTTCCACATGCCTCATCTAGCATTATAAGCTGGCAATTGCTCCTCAGCTGGTTCCATCCATTCCACTAATAGGTGGTTCTAGATCCCCACAGATTTATTCTGATTGAAAAGTCAACATTGGCCTCTCCAGGTGAATCCTATGTCACCTTTCCAGTGACAAAGTCACCATTTCCAGCTGAATCCTGTGCAGGAACTGTAATGATCCTACAGAGATTGGCATTTCTTCCAGCAAAAATAACCACTAACTTCAGGGAAACTCATTGGATACCCCATAAGAAAGTATTAATAGTAAATGAAGGGTTGCACTTTACTATCCAAAGAAAAAGTGACGTTATTAGTTTGCCTCTATAGCCGACATGGCATCACACAACTGATCTTCTAGCTTGTGCACTGTATCAACAGTTTCCCTAGTACTGTATCTTTGTATCCTTGCAATATCCTTCTCCAGAGATGCCCTCAGACATCTTGCAAAGGGGTTTGGGGGCTCATTGCAACCCAGTAAATGAGCGATGCAGCAAGACCTGACATCTTTCTTTTGAGATGACTGGTGTTAGGATGCTGAAGGCATAATGATATTTTTTTCCAGGGAATTTATCAACAGGTTCCTGATTCAAATACCTTTGCACCTCAAGGACAAATTGTATCTGAATTTCCTGAACCTGTTTGTGAAAACTAGCATATATCTTGAATCATTTAAAAATGGCATCAAATCTTCTAAAAATATCCCTACTCTCTCTCACTTCTCATTTCCTAGTGGGATCAACCAAGCCCTTCTAGAAGTTGTAGTCTACAACTTCTAGAAACCTTGACATCTGAGCGTTCAGCCTAGAGGCAGGCAGTGCAGCATGGCCTCTCCCAATTTGAAGAGGCACTCGTTCAGCAGGCTGAGGCAAAGAGGCAGTCCCAAAACCAGTAAAATCAGGGAGCTGGACAGGGGACAGATTGTATTTGTCTTCAGTGTGGAAGGGATTGTCACTCTCGAATTGGCCTTCTCAGCCACACTAGACGCTGTTCCAATACCTCTATTCAGAGCACGTTACCATAGTCTCTCGAGACTGAAGGATGCCTACAATGAGTCTAAAAAATATTTTCAGTTTTTACTACTATTTTTACTATTCTATTTTACTATTATTTTTATTACTACCATTCACAAGTTGTTGAAAAACTTCCCTGACAATCACTTTGTGTTTGGGTGAGAAGTAGTTAACTGATGAAAAAAGGAGTTAGTTTCTGGGATTTTCCCTTGCGTGGTGTCTTTTTGTGAACAATAGTGAGCAGAAGAGGGTATCCTGTAGACCAGTGGTTCTCAAACTGGTGTGCCCAGATGTTCTTGGACTGCAATTCCCAGAAGCCTTCACTACTTGCTGTGCTGGCCAGGATTTCTGGGAGTTGCAGTCCAAGAACATCTGGGGACCGCAGTTTGAGAACCACTGCTGTACACCAGAGGTCGTCAACCCCCGGTCTGCAGCCCAGTGCCGGTCCGTGGCCTGAGCCGGACCGGGCTGCGGAGACAGACCTCCCGCCCCCCGCATGCACTCCCCTGCCCACAGCTGCTTTGCGCACACGCACGCGTTCCAGCACCGGCGTGAGTGCTCCCCCACCCTTTCACACATGCACCTGAGTGCCCGCGCACCCGCGCGAAGGGGTGGGCGCGCGGGCAGGCGGGCAGGCGCTCCTGTGCATGCACAAAGGGGTGGGGGAGCGCTCACGCCGGTGCTGGCGGGCACGCACGTGCTCCCCCACTGCTTCGCGCATGTGCCCGAGAGAGAGCGTGCATGTGCCCAAGAGCGTGCACGCACCCGCGCGAACGCGAGGGGGTGCCCCGCCTTCCTCAGAGGCTCAGCCGGTCTGCGGTCCCAAAAAGGTTGGGGACCGCTGCTGTAGACCATCTTGACTGCTGCCCTTGGTGTTGTCAACATTCAGGCTGCCCTTTGCTATGTAAAGCTTGGCATCCTTTTTCCTGCTGGCTATGTTGTGCAGCAGTATTGGGCCATTTCCTGGCTTTTTGAATTGTGGATACAAAACCACAATATCCCACATTCATAAACCAGAGAGATTTTTGAAGAACTGAATTGTACTCAAAGTCAGTGAAACAGGCTGAACAATAAGAAAGTTGCTGAAGGACAGCATTCAAAGTCAAGGGGCGCATGCTCATACTCAAATATTTGACAGAGGAAATGGATGCTCACGTTTAAAAGGTATATTTAAGGAGCAATGCTTAGTTCATTTCTATGTATAAATACTGCTGACAGCTTAATGCCAAACATGTTTCTAAGTGCTTGCAGGATTAATTAGGCCTGAATACGTTTCGGGGAGAAACGGCATTTCTTCCTGAGATTATAGGTCATGTTTGCGTATTTGGGAA